>JASIRB010002031.1:14362-48941 GCA_030323885.1 Branchipolynoe longqiensis | reverse complement strand
ATATTTTTACACCTTGATGAGATGTGTCGAAATATTTGTGTATCATCCGCAAATAAAAATACATTAGACATTCCTAGCGTCACTGTCATCCACACGCCATCTTGAGCTGATATGATCTTAGATCTTGCTAGGACATAAAACAACAACAAACAAATCTTGAGCTACACTCTCTAATACCGTCACTCCTATCACAGCTTCCTCTCACCCACTCTCTAATACTGTCACTCCGAGCACATCTACCAGAGGCCGCCACCACATCTTCCTCTTGCTCACTCTCTAATACCGCCATTCCTATCATATCTACTAGAGACCGCCACCACATAGTCCTCATGCTCACTCTCTAATACCGTCACTCCTATCATATCTACTAGAGACCGCTACGACATAGTCCTCGTGCTCACTCTCTAATACCGTCACTCCTATCATATCTACTAGAGACCGCTACGACATAGTCCTCTTGATCACTCTCTAATACCGTCACTCCTATCATATCTACTAGAGACCGCCACCACATAGTCCTCGCGCTCACTCTCTAATACCGTCACTCCTATCATATCTACTAGAGACTGCCACCACATAGTCCTCATGCTCACTCTCTAATACCGTCACTCCTATCATATCTACTAGAGACCGCTACGACATAGTCCTCGTGCTCACTCTCTAATACCGTCACTCCTATCATATCTAGTAGAGACCGCCACCATATAGTCCTCATGCTCACTCTCTAATACCGTCACTCCTATCATATCTACTAGAGACCGCTACGACATAGTCCTCATGCTCACTCTCTAATACCATCACTCCTATCATATCTACTAGAGACCGCTACAACATAGTCCTCTTGCTCACTCTCTAATACCGTCACTCCTATCATATCTACTAGAGACCGCCACCACATAGTCCTCGCGCTCACTCTCTAATACCGTCACTCCTATCATATCTACTAGAGACCGCCACCACATAGTCCTCATGCTCACTCTCTAATACCGTCACTCCTATCATATCTACTAGAGACCGCTACGACATAGTCCTCGTGCTCACTCTCTAATACCATCACTCCTATCATATATAGTAGAGACCGCCACCAAATAGTCCTCACGCTCACTCTCTAATACCGTCACTCCTATCATATCTACTAGAGACTGCCACCACATAGTCCTCGTGCTCACTCTCTAATACCATCACTCCCATCATATCTACTAGAGCCGCCACCACATAGTCCTCGTGCTCACTCTCTAATACCATCACTCCTATCATATCTACTAGAGACCGCCACCACATAGTCCTCACGCTCACTCTCTAATACCATCACTCCTATCATATGTACTAGAGCCGCCACCACATAGTCCTCGTGCTCACTCTCTAATACCATCGCGTCCTACTAGAGCCGCCAACACATAGTCCTCGCGCTCACTCTCTAATACCGTCACTCCTATCATATCTACTAGAGACTGCCACCACATAGTCCTCGCGCTCACTCTCTAATACCATCACTCCTATCATATCTACTAGAGACCGCCACCACATAGTCCTCGCTCTCACTCTCTAATACCGTCACTCCTATCATATCTACTAGAGGCCGCCACCACATAGTCCTCGCGCTCACTAAACCAAACCCGCCACCGTAATCCTCTGTATTACTATTAGTCCACAGCCGGTGTCACACCACCGTAATCGTCTGTATTACTATTAGTCCACAGCCGGTGTCACACCACCATAATCGTCTGTATTACTATTAGTCCACAGCCGGTGTCACGCCACCATAATCCTCTATATTGCTATTAGTCCACAGCCGGTGTTACAGCACCATAATCGTATGTATTACTATTAGTCCCCAGCCGGTGTCACACCACCATAATCGTCTGTATTACTATTAGTCCAGAGCCGGTGTCACACCACCATAATCCTCTGTCTTACTATTAGTCCACAGCCGGTGTCACACCACCATAATCCTCTGTATTACTATTAGTCCACAGCCGGTGTCACACCACCATAATCGTCTGTATTACTATTAGTCCACATCCGGTGTCACACCACCATAATCCTCTGTCTTACTATTAGTCCACAGCCGGTGTCACACCACCATAATCCTCTGTATTACTATTAGTCCACAGCCGGTGTCACACCACCATAATCGTCTGTATTACTATTAGTCCACAGCCGGTGTCACACCACCATAATCCTCTGTCTTACTATTAGTCCACAGCCGGTGTCACACCACCATAATCCTCTGTATTACTATTAGTCCACAGCCGGTGTCAGACCAGCATAATCCTCTGTATTACTATTAGTCCACAGCCGGTGTCACACCACCATAATCCTCTGTCTTACTATTAGTCCACAGCCGGTGTCACACCACCATAATCGTCTGTATTACTATTAGTCCACAGCCGGTGTCACACCACCATAATCGTCTGTATTACTATTAGTCCACAGCCGGTGTCACACCACCATAATCCTCTATTACTGTCCACGCTGTCACACCACCATAATCCTCTGTGTTACTATTTCACCCTGTTCAAACACCATAATCCTCTGTATTACTATTAGTCCACAGCCGGTGTCACACCACCATAATCGTCTGTATTACTATTAGTCCACAGCCGGTGTCACACCACCATAATCCTCTGTATTACTATTAGTCCACAGCCGGTGTCACACCACCATAATCCTCTGTATTACTATTAGTCCACAGCCGGTGTCACACCACCATAATCCTCTGTCTTACTATTAGTCCACAGCCGGTGTCACACCACCATAATCCTCTGTATTACTATTAGTCCACAGCCGGTGTCACACCACCATAATCGTCTGTATTACTATTAGTCCACAGCCGGTGTCACACCACCATAATCCTCTGTATTACTATTAGTCCTCAGCCGGTGTCACACCACCATAATCCTCTGTATTACTATTAGTCCACAGCCGGTGTCAGACCAGCATAATCCTCTGTATTACTATTAGTCCACAGCTGGTGTCACACCACCATAATCCTCTGTATTACTATTAGTCCGCAGCCGGTGTCACACCACTGTAATCCTCTGTATTACTATTAGTCCACAACCGGTGTCACACCACCGTAATCCTCTGTATTACTATTAGTCGAGAGCCGGTGTCACACCACCAAAATCCACTGTATTACTATTAGTCCACAGCCGGTGTCATCATCATCATCATCATGCTGTCGGTCGCGATGCGACAAAGACTGCTTTCATTACTTGACTGCCGCTCTCCATTTAGCTCTCTGCTGTGAGAGTTGCGTCCATGAGTCGGTCTTAATGTCTCTCAGCTTCAGGTTTTTCTTGATGGTATCTTTGAACCGGAGACGGGGGCGCCCTGTCTTTCTGTAGGCAGAAGACAGTTGAGAATAGAGGATCTGCTTTGGTAGCCTGTCTGATGACATCCTCATGAGGTGCCCAGTCCACCGGAGATTCTTTTTGATCAGAAGATCTTCCATAGAAGGCAGCCCCATCCGTTCGAGTATTTCCTTATTCGATACTTTGTCCTTCCAGGTTAGCCTCATGATTGAATGCAGATGTCGCATCATGAAGGCATGCAGCTTTTTCACCTGCTGTCTGTGCACTGTCCAGGCCTCGGCTCCGTATAGTAGGGTGGATACCACGATTGCGAGGTAGATCTTACCTTTGACCCGAATGGACACATGGTGGTTGTTCCAGAGTCTCTGGCGTAGTTGGCCGAAAGATGCGCTAGCCTTGGCCATCCTCCTCTGTATCTCAGCATCAATGCGTCCATCACTTGATATAGTGCTTCCGAGATAGGTGAATTCCGGAACAGAGTTCAGCTTGTTTCCGTCAACCATGATCTCCTCCTCTCGGGATCTTGTAGAGTTGGGTTGGTACAGCACCTCCGTCTTCTTGATGTTAATTTTCAGGCCAAACTTCTTTGATGCATCAGAGAAAGCGTCCACTATTTTCTGGGTCTCTTCAGCAGAGTGGGCAACCAGTGCACTGTCATCTGCGAATAGTAGCTCTCTCACCAGTATCTGAGTAGTCTTGGTCTTCGCTCTGAAGTGTGCGACATTGAATAGGTCAGCGCTCTGTCTGGACTGTATATAGATGCCATCCCCCATGTCTCGGAAAGCCTCGTCTAGCATTGCTGATAGGAAGATGGAGAAGAGCGTGGGGGCCAGTACACAACCTTGCTTGACCCCATTGGTAACCCCGAACGATTCCGAGACTTCCTCCTCCAGCACTAACGTTCGCCATCATTCCTGTATGTAGAGCCTCGATCATAGTTGTGAACTTCTCTGGGCATCCATACTTCCTCAGTAGCTGCCATAGCCCGGTCCTCCTGACTGTATCAAATGCCTTAGTGAAATCGACAAATACCATGTACAGTGGTCGGTCCTGCTCAATGCACTTTTCTTGTAGCTGTCGGAGACAAAATATCATATCCACAGTGCTCCGGTTACCTCTGAAGCCACACTGTGACTCGGAACTACACCAGGTGTTATGTGAATAGATAGTCTGTTGAGTAGGATCCTGGCGAAGATCTTCCCTGCTATGGAAAGAAGAGAGATTCCTCTATAGTTCCCACAGTCTGTTCGATCACCTTTCTTGTAGATGGTTACAATGCTGGCATCCTTCCATGCTTGGGGTACAGAACCCTCCTCCCAGGCATTGGTGATTAGTTGGTGCAGTCTGTTGAGCAGATTGTCTCCTCCATGCTTCCATACCTCGGCAGGAATTCCATCACCCCCAGGTGCTTTGCCATCTTTCAGGCTGGCGATTGCTCTAGCCATCTCATCCATGGTTGGAATCTCATCGAGGCATGTTTTGGTAATGCGCTGCTGGATGTTGTTCAGAGCTTCGTGATCTATGTCGCCAGGGACGTTGAGTAGCTTCTGGAAGTGTTCGCTCCATCTTGCCACAACTCTCTTGCTGTCGGAAAAGGTCTCCGTTCCATCTGTTGATTTCAGGTGAACAGCTCCCTTCTTCACGGGTCCCCACACTTCCTTCAGTCCGCTGTAGAAGCCCTTCATGTTGTTTCTGTCTGCAGCTCTCTGCAGCTCCTCTGCCTTCATTTCCCACCAGTCTGACTTCAATGCACGGGTGCATTTTTGTAGCAATCTGCAGGCATCTTTGTATGCTGCAGTGGTGGATCTAGTGTTCCTGGTCTGCAACACTCTCTGGTGGGCTTGGTCTCTTCTGCTCATAAGATTCTGTAGCTCCTGATTGTTGGGGTCGAACCAGTCCTGATGTTTTCTGTCTGGCTTGCCGAGATAAGTTTTAGCTGTGTTGTATACAACCTGTTGCAACGCTGCCCATTCCTCATCTGGTGTTGGGCTTTCCTTCTCCTCCCATTGTGCGAGAGCGCTGTCCATCTCCCGCTCGAAGCTCTCCCTGTGACTGATGGTACTTAATTTTGCTGTGTTGAGCTTTGTTGGTTTATTTGTCCCCTGCCTGTTGTGTTTTTCTCGTATTCTGAATGCCACTTTTGACCTTAGCATCTGGTGATCGGTCCAGCAGTTAGCTCCACGCATGGCTCGAGTACTGTGGATGTCCATCTTATCCCGGCACCTTGTGATGATGAAGTCGATCATATGCCAGTGCCTGGAACGAGGATGCATCCAAGTGGTCACAGCCGGTGTCACACCACCATAATCCCCTGTCTTACTATTAGTCCGCAGCCGGTGTCACACCACTGTAATCCTCTGTATTACTATTAGTCCACAGCCAGTGTTACACCACCGTAATCCTCTGTATTACTATTAGTCCACAGCTGGTGTCACACCACCATAATCCTCTGTCTTACTATTAGTCCGCAGCCGGTGTCACACCACTGTAATCCTCTGTCTTACCATTAGTCCACAGCCGGTGTCACGCCACCATAATCCTCTGTATTACTATTAGTCCACAGCCACGTGATGAGAATTCACCTCAGTGTAACGACCACGTGATGACACTTCACCTCAGTGTAATGATCACATGATGAGACTTCACCTTAGTGTTGCGACCACGTGATGAGACTTCACCTCAGTGGAATAACCACGTGATGAGACTTCACCTCAGTGTAATGATCACGTGATGATACTTCACCTCAGTGTAATGACCACATGATGAGACTTCACCTCAGTGTAACGACCACGTGATGAGACTTCACCTCACTGTAACAACCACATGATGAGACTTCACCTTAGTGTAACGACTATATGATGAGATTTCACCTCAGTGTAATGAGCACATGATGAGAATTCACCTCAGTGTAACAACCACGTGATGAGACTTCACCTCAGTATAGCAACCACGTGATGAGACTTCACCTCAGTGTAATGACCACATGATGAGACTTCACCTCAGTGTAATGATCATGTGATGAGACTTCACCTCAGTGTAACGACCACGTGATGAGACTTTCCCTCAGTGTAACGACCGCATGATGAGACTTCACCTAAGTGTAATGACCACTCGATGAGACTTCACCTCAGTGTAATGACCACATGATGAGACTTCACCTTAGTGTAACAATCACGTGATGAGACTTCACCTTAGTGTAGCGACCACGTGATGAGACTTCACCTCAGTGTAACAATCACATGACAAGACTTCACCTCAGTGTAATGACCATGTGATGAGACTTCACCTCAGTGTAACGACCACACAATGTGACTTCACCTCAGTGTAATGACCACGTGATGAGATTTCACCTCACTGTAACGACCACATGATGAGAATTCACCTCAGTGTAACGACTACATGATGAGACTTCACCTCAGTGTAACGATCAGGTGATGAGACTTCACCTCAGTGTAACGATCACATGATGAGACTTCACCTCAGTGTAACGATCACATGACGAGACTTCACCTCAGTGTAATGACCACGTTGTAAAAATATACGATTTTCGGTTAACAATTATATATTGGCAGAGAGCATTATTATTCTTGGACAACGGAGTGGGAACCAGGTTATGTAAACTAAAAGCAATAGAATCCCACTCCCATGGTACATCATACTGAGTGATGTGAAATATATGTTATATATGATGCTTGGGATTAATGAACAGATGTTCCTATAAAAGAGACAGTACATGATTATTGAAATGTTTCTCTATGTGTTCATAAAGAATACAATTGGAGAAAAAGGACATTTTGAATATATATATATATCTGTAACTGTATACAACTACCTGTTCACCCATGACCATGGGGAAGGGCCACCTTCAGCCTCATTTGCATATGCACCCAGGGCACCACCTGCAGCTGAATTGAGTGACAGCCACCTCCACTGGGGCTTGGCTCCCTGATTGGCTGATAGTGGGATTGCCCAGTCACCTGCGCTGCCTTGGCCTTCTGAGATACTGAGATTTAAATAATTATTCAAGATTCTGCTTCAGACACACTGAAGAGAAATCACTCTACTCCTGGCTCTTGAGTGAGACAGACCTACTCTAGAGCAGGACCCCAGACACTCTGTCTGATGCTATTCAAATTCACCTATTCCAAATTGAGTTGAGTGTAACACCCAAGGGACTCCAGTTCCCAGGGCTGTAGGCACTGTTTCCTATATAGAAGTGAGGTAATGAGACATAGTGTGGACAGCAGGTAAGGAGTGAAGGTGATAGGTCACATGTAGGGGGATGGACAGGAGTTGATGCCAATAAAGCACAACTTATTCACTGTTCATCTGTGTGACTTGTTTTCCTTTCTCTTTCAAGTACTGGTTCCAGAGTTGGTTAACTTGATTAGCCTGATGGCATCACAGGTAAAATGAAGGGGAATGAAGTTTTGTAGTTGCATGGCGTGCTCACCGTGGCCGAGCACCTTCCTGTTTCTATAACGTGATGAGACTTCACCTCAGTGTAACGATCAGGTGATGAGACTTCACCTCAGTGTAATGATCACATAATGAGACTTCACCTCAGTGTAATGATCATGTGACGAGACTTCACCTCAGTGTAATGACCACACGATGAGACTTCACCTTAATGTAATGACCACATGATGAGACTTCACCTCAGTGTAACGACCACATGATGAGACTTCGCCTCAGTATAACGACCATGTGATGAGACTTCACTTCAGTGTAACGACCACATGATGAGACTTCACCTCAGTGTAATGACCACATGATGAGACTTCACTTCAGTGTAACGACCACATGATGAGACTTCACCTCAGTGTAATGACAACATGATGAGACTTCGCCTCAGTATAACGACCATTTTTTATTTTATTTTTTGTTGGTAAATATGTTTATTCTGCTGAATAAGTCTTTTATTAGTCCCGAAGCACTGGTCTTCCAGCCATTTTTCAATCCAGTGTTATTTACACAAAAGGTATATAGAATAAGGTGTACAATACCTGTTGAATAGACAATTTGCACCATGTAACCTAAAAACAAAAAAATGGGGGAAAATTCTGAAACCCAAAAGTTCCATAACAATAGGGTACAGTAGTGTCATATAACCAGATCAATATTAGTCAGATCAATGTGAGTATTTACATAGTATTTAGAATGTAAGCAGAAGTTATCTTCTGTATTCAGTTGGTAAACTTGTATTAAGTTTTAATGTTCAGTTGCAGTTAGGCAAGTGGTAGATAAATATTGGTTTGTTAGGAAAATTATAGTGTAACTCTAATGTAGCTAGTTATGTGAGTTTATGAATTATGTTTTTGGGGTGGGGTTGTTAATAATACACTGGACCATCTGTGACCAGTGAAGCAGTGGGACCAATCCCAGTGCATTTAGGTCTTAAATTTTACATTTTTACCTGGGCTGTCTCTGTCATCGTATATGGTTGACTGGAGATAACAGAGGAACAGCAACAAATTAAAAAAGTGGGGGCTGGGGGGGGGGGGGAGAAACCGAGGCTGAGGGTTTGGTGGTCTGCCACTTACGGTATGGTGACGCCATGGAACATACTTTACTGCAACTGCATAAGGGCCTGCCCAATCCGATGTACTCTTAGTGAGTTTTTAAATTCTAGGTAAGAGGACGCTGCCCTGGTTCTGGCTGGTAGGTTGTTCCACATCATGCTGCCTTTGTAAATTGGTGCTTTAATTAGTTTGTTTGTGGAAGGCTTGGGGACTTTGAGTAGAGTGGAATCAGCCCGTCTAGTATTCCTTTTTGTGTTTTCTATATATTGGGTATCTCTGGCTCTTCTGTACATAAGTGATAGGAGATGTGAATCTCTTCTAACCATTAGGTAATCTAGGTTTGCTTTGTAATGCACTTCCTGTACACTTAGTGTTTTGCCCCAATAAATTGTTCTTAACGCCCGGTTTTGGATCCTTTGTAGCTTAGTCAGTTGCTGCTTTGTGAGCAATCCATAAATTATATCATTATAGTCTATTATTGGTAGAACTGTTGATTTATACAGCAGTAGGGCAGTGTTTTCACTTATGAAGCTCCGCATTTTCCTGATTTTAGTCATTTTTAGTGCCAATGATTGAGTTAGTCTAGCCAGCTGTTGATTCCCATTTAAGGTAGAATCAATCACTGTTCCTAAGTACCTGATTGCACTTGTCTCCTTAATTGATTTCCGCCAATATGAAGTGTTATGGGTTGTGCCCTTGCCTTCCTTGCTTTGGTGCCACAAATGACAAACTCAGTTTTTTTGGTGTTAAGGGATAGTTTGTTTTCACTACACCACAGGTTAACCCTGGTCAGCACTGTCCGAACCTGATCGGTTGCTATTTGGAAATCTTTATTTTGTACTGTGAGTGCTGCATCGTCTGCAAATAATGTGAATGTTGCATCCTCTGATACTTGGGGTAAATCATTTATAAAGATTAAAAACAGAAGGGGGCCCAGGGTTGAACCCTGCGGAACTCCAGTTGTAATAGTCCTGATGGTTGACACAGTGTCATTAAGTTTTGTGCATTGTTTCCTATTAGTTAAGTAGTTGGCCATGAATGTACAGGTTTTCTTCCCCAATCCTGCTTTCTGGATTTTCTGCAATAGTATTCTATGGTCAATTGTATCGAATGCTTTTTTGAAGTCGAGGTATACTGCAATTGTAAGTTCACCTTTGTCCATGTTGGTCAATAACTCATCCATAAGAGAGGCCAATGCCCTAGTTGTTGATCTGTCTTTTCTAAGTCCATTTTGTTGAGCGGTTAGGTAATTTGAGACTCTAAAAATGTTTTTATCTCATCATGTATTATTTGTTCTATGATTTTGCCAGGAAGAGGGAGAATAGATATTGGGCGCAGCTCACTACAGTATCTTGGGTTATTGGTCTTTGGGATGGGTGAAACTGTAGCTAGTTTCCAGCTTTCTGGAAAAATACCAGTGTTGACCACTAGTTTATACAGGTGAGTAAATTCATTTATAAGTGCAGTAATTGAAACCTTCATTAGGGCTGAGCTGATGTCTTTAATGCCAGATGACTTATATGCTGATGCAGCATTGACCTTTCTGAGGATTTGCTCCTGTGTTATCTCAGTCAAATCATATGTCTGATCATTGGTGGTGACTGTGTAGGTGTCCTGACTATCTACAGCCTGGTCAAACTTTCTGGCAAGATTCTCACCTACATCAATAAAGTAGTTGTTAATCTCTTCTGCCAGGAGGCTATCTAGTATTCTCTCCCCGTTGTCCTCATTACTAAGGTTGCTGATAATGGATTTTGCTTCTGGGTTAATTTGTTGCAGTTCATGCCAGAGTCTCTTAGGATTTTGCTTATACTTATTTATTTGGTCTAAACAGTGCCTAGACTTGGCTTTTCGCACCTCGTTTCTGGCCTTCCTGACCATACATTCAGCTAAAAATTCATCCCCAGGGTCTCTTGTTATATCTGATTTCCGAATGAAATAATCTCTGTCCTGTTGTAATTCTAGGAGTTCATTGTTCAAATAACCAGCTGTTTTGTTTCTTATGTCAAGTCTAACCAGGGGACAGTGTTTGTTTGCAGCATTGACAATCATTTCTTGTATCATGTCCCAGCATTTGTTTGGATCTTCCTCTGATAGTAGTTCTGCTGTATTGTTTTCCCTCAAAGTGGCTGCTAGATCATTGAAGTTACAATTCATGTAGGTGCGGCCCCAGTAGATGCTGGTTCTTTTGTCATTTCTGGGCTTTTTCTTTATTATATATATTGGTTTATGGTCACTTATATTGTAGTTCAATACACCTGATTTTGTACAGTACTTGATATTAGTGAAAGCAAGGTCTATTGTTTTTTGTGTGGTCCTTGTTACTCTAGTCGGTTGTTTAAATACTTGCTGGAGTTCATGTTCTGCCGCAAATTGTTTCATATAGCCTGCAGGTGGGTGCCTCTTAGCGCTGTAGTCAATGTTTAAATCACCAATTAGGAGCACTTCATGCTTATTAATGTCTGGGATCTGATTCATTGACATGCTTATTTGCTCTATTGCTTCATTTATGTTTCCATTTGGAGGTCTGTAGATGTTACCTATTAATATTCTTTTTGTTTAGGGTCTAGTTATGACAGCCCATTGGAGTTCAATGTTTGGATTAGAGCAATTTTGTTCCAATTACTTGTCTGCATCCACGTCCAGGTCAGTCCTGCAATAGATCCCTAAACCTCCACCATTCTTGACCTGACCACTTTGTAGTTTTGTCTTCCTATCAGCTCTAAGAAACCGGTAATTAGGGATTGATGTTAACTTTGTCTCCATAGATTTATTGAGCCATGTCTCAGATATTGTGAATATATCAAACCCTGATCTTGGTAGGTCTAGTCTTAGTTGTTCTATCTTATGGGTTAAGCTACGTACATTCAGGTGGCCAATCTTAAATCCAGGGAGGCCCTTTAAATCACTTAGAGGAAGCTTGCCTTCCTGACATCACCTGTTTTGTTTATCCTCCAATTTCCCTCAGCACAGTTCTCAACCCCCATGTCCCAGCGCCCCAATGCCCCAACAAATATAAGTTTACATGAATTAATTAGGTTTCCAGTCAACCAGTGTTTTATAGTAGGTCCAGTTTCCCTAGACCACAGCCAGCCAGTCTCACATAGGAGTGTGGAAAATACCAATGTAGTAACTCCATTGGCCATCCTATTGTTGTATTAGTATTAATTAGTGCTTTAAGGTTAACGCTAATCAGACAATTTCCAAGCTGGAGAATCCGTGTGAGTTTTGCATGTCTCTCTTCAATTATAGTGTAAACTGTTAATATGTCATTGTTTGAGCATGTCTATAAGTTTAGTGCTAGCATACAGAATGGTGGGGGCCTGATATCCTCTTTGACACTGATTCTAACAGGCATGCATTGGATTGGTTAGTAGATAGTGGGTCGGTAGAAAATGGATGGACCAGACTACATGTATCTCTGAAGTCTGGAGATAATAGCCAATCAATGAACAGTTTTCAGGAGTGCCACTGCAGCAGCATACAGCATGACAGTTATACATTCTAAGACACTGTTCAAGTAACAGGCACACAACAGCCAATCAGCTGGCACAACAGTGCCATGACAGCCATATATTACCGGGAACTATTTTGAATAGTGGCTACCCAATACAACAATTAGTCAGAGCACCAGTGGTTACACAATACAACTATCAGTCAGCGCACTACTGGGATGTAGTACCCACACAATACAACAATCAGTCAGTGCACCAATGAGATGTAGTGGTCATACAATACAACAATCAGTCAGTGCACCATTGGGATGTAGTGGCCACACAATGCAACAATCAGTCAGTGCATCAGTGGGATGTAGTGGTCACAAAATATAGCAATCAGTCAGTGCATCAGTGGGTTGTTGTGGTCACCCAATACAATATTCAGTTAGTGCACCAGTGGGGTGTAGTGCCCAGAAAATGCAACAATCAGCCAGTGCACCAGTGGGATGTAGTAGTCACACAATACAAAAATCAGTCAGTGCACCAGTGGGAGTGCACCAGTGGGATGTAGTAGCCACATGATACAACAATTAGTCAGTGCATCAGTGGGATGTAGTAGCCACACGATACAACAATTAGTCAGTGCACCAGTGGGAGTGCACCAGTGGGTGTAGTAGCCACACAATACAACAATCAGTCAGTGCACCAGTGGGATGTAGTAGCCACACGATACAACAATTAGTCAGTGCATCAGTGGGATGTAGTAGCCACACGATACAACAATTAGTCAGTGCATCAGTGGGATGTAGTGGCGACACAATGCAACAATCAGTCAGTGCACCAGTGGGAGTACATCAGTGGGATGTAGTAGCCACACGATACAACAATTAGTCTGTGCATCAGTAGGATGTAGTGGCGACACAATGCAAACAATCAGTCAGTGCACGAGCGGGATGTAGTGGCCACATAATGCAACAATCAGTCAGTGCATTAGTGGGATGTACCAGGCACACAATACAACAATCAGTCAGAGTATCAGTGGGATGTAGCATGCCAGCTAGATAGTCCTAGGTAGAGTTTTAGTGGTGAATGCATGGTAGAACAGTTAACGACTCGATACACCAGTGGTATGTAGCATGATACAGATTCAGTCAAAGATTTTTGGGTTATATTTGGCAAGGTCGCTGTTGTATTGCTAGTAAACATCTCACAATAGACATTATTTAAAAAGAATTCCAAACCTGTTGTCCCTCACTTCATTTGCATTACAATACTGGCTACACATCTCCACGTCTGGCAATCCTGATGCTTTCCCGCTTAGATACAAGTGCCAGTCCCAGCTTATTGAGACCTTTGAATGATTTATCTCTCAGCTCCCGACTATGCAGTGTTGCTCCAATTCCATAAAAGGAATTAGTGGTAGCTTCGTGGAGAGTGAGGTTACCAGTATCCATGAGCATATCCATCAAGTCTGGGTTTTGATCAAACTTAAAATCCAAGACTCTTTTCAGTACGGTCTCCCTTTGTTGACGCCAGTCTGGTGAATCAGGAACCTGGTCACCAATCCGCTTTGCTTCCAGTGGGGTGGGTGCCATAACAACCTGTCTAGAGTGATCCACTCCACCCACAGCCCTACACTTCTCTGCCTGAAACATGTGCTCTGCTGTTGGGTAGATTGTGTCATTGTCTTCAATGGGTGAGGCAAAAAAGTTCGACAGGAACGAATGTTCCGAGTGGAAGTATAGTCCCTCATCAAACCGGACTGTCTTAGCCTTGGCCAGAGAAAAGCGAGGTGGGAGAAGATGTTGCTCTGTCTGTTTATATTTTTTTCCATCGATAACAACTCCGTCCCCATGGACACGCACTTCGCTGCCGCTAGCTCTGGCCAGTGCTGCCACTGACCGATAATCTTCACGCATCTTGCGGTTAGGGTGGTGACATCATCATTAAGAAAAATACCTTTATATTTATCTGAGTCTCTGAGTTTGGTTCTGGCAAAGTATATAAGATTCCTATCCTGTACAGATCGGAACGAGATCATAATTGATCGAGGATGAATGGCAGTGTAGCCCTGGTGGTTTGGTCTCGTATGTGGTAGCATTTGTTGCTTGCCCATCCGGTAGATTGACACCATGGCAGCTGGGTCAACTCCCACATTCAAGTAAGCAGTCAACTCCGCCACATATCGATGTAGGTCCTCTGCCTCCTCTTCAGGCTTTCCATCCAATTTCATATTGCAAATCCTAGTGCAGTTCTCCATGTTATTTAGTTGCATTGTCAGCCTCCTGTTGTTCTCCTCGGTGATGCTAAGCTTGTAAGCTGCTAGGCGCAAATTCCGGCTGTCAACACTATGTTGTCGGCGACTGTCTGCAAGGAGGGCCGTCAGGTTTGCCATGTCATTGGTCACCTTGTCCACAAGACTTTCATTGCTTACTCTAATCTCAGTCAGACTATTATTAAGTTTGTCTTCCATTCTGTCCAGTCTTGCCATTATGAGGGCTAATGTTGGGATAGTGGGATCATGTTCAGATTGATTTCTGGAGTGGGGTGAGTGTGTTGTTGGCGATGTGATGACACTTCACCTCACTGTAACAACCACATGATGAGAGTTCACCTCAGTGTGACGATCACGTGATGAGACTTCACCTCAGTGGAATAACCACATGATGAGACTTCACCTCAGTGTAACGACCACATGATGAGACTTCGCCGCAGTATAACGACCACGTGATGAGACTTCACCTCAGTGTAAAGACCACATGATGAGACTTCACCTCAGTGTGACGATCACATGACGAGACTTCACCTCAGTGTAATGACCATGTGATGAGACTTCACCTCAGTGTAATGACCACACGATGAAACTTCACCTCAGTGTGATGATCACGTGACGAGACTTCACCTCAGTGTAATGATCAGGTGATGAGCCTTCACCTCAGTGTAACGATCACGTGATGAGACTTCACCTTAGTGTAACGATCACGTGATGAGACTTCACCTCAGTGTAATGACCACGTGATGAGACTTCACCTTAGTGTAACGATCACGTGATGAGACTTCACCTCAGTGTAACGACTACATGATGAGATTTCACCTCAGTGTAACGATCACGTGATGAGACTTCATGGAGACACTAGACACTCCCTATGAACATCCTTTTCAGTGCATCAGTTATTGCCCAATTTCATATGATGTCAGCACATCTATTTAGGTCAGTGCGTGCACTGCTTGGCTGCAGGACAACATCTGGTCACACTGCAAACTCAATGGCTATGAGCAATCTTCATAGAGAAAAGGTGAAATATCTCTAAAACCACACCACCTAGCCACAAATCGATTGGAAGAGATATAGAAAACATATTCAAAGAAGAAATTATATTAAATTTATAAGGTTAGGGCTCTATGAGTCTAGTAATTTTGAATAAAATCGACGTATTGCACTGCGCGTATCGGCAAACTCAATGCATTGTCAATGGACGTGAGCAATCTTCATACAGAAAAGGTTAAATATCTCTAAAACCACACCACCTAGAAACAAACTGATTCGAGTACACATAGAAAACATGTTTACCAAAAAGATTATATTAAATTGATACAGTTAGGGTTCTGGATTTCTATTAATTTTGAATAAAACTTACATTTTGGACTGCGCGTATGGCAAACTCAATGCATTGTCAATGGCGGTGAGCAATCTTCATACAGAAAAAGTGAAATATCTCTAAAACCACACTACTTAGAAAGAAACTGCTTGGAACACATATAAAAAAAACATATTCAACAAATAGATTATATTAAATGTATAGGGTTAGAAAGAAGTTCTCAGAAAAATTAAAAATAAGAAAAGCTTGTTTGCCACTATACAGACAAAGAAACTTATTTATTTTGGCCACATCATTCGTCAGAGTTCAATATACCGTACATTGTTGGAAGGGAAGGTGAATGGCAGCAGAGGGAGAGGGAGACCAAGAACATCATGGTTTACAAATATTTCACAGTCTATCAGAACAGCACAACATCGGGACAAGTGGAGAACCATTGCATCCAACCCTCGACTAGAGGATGGAACTATTGATTGATTGATTGATAGGGTTAGGGTCCTGGATTTCTATTAATTTTGAATAAAATAAACCTTTACACTGCGCATACTGGCAAACCAATGGCAGTGTGCATTCGTTCTGCAGCCAAGCTGCGCGCGCATACACGATGTTTACAAACATTGAAAGGGGTCTATACGCTCCAACTTCTGTGAAATCTTACTAATGCTTTCTAGATTTATTTAATTGCATTAATCAGAATTGCAGAACCAGGAACATCCTGTTTCCTACGCTTGACTTTCAAACTGTCATCCTCCGCACCAATATTTGTAGATGGTTGTACTGTTACATTATACGTCAAGACGGGATGGCCGAATGAGTTGAGCGTCCGTCTCCCGCTTTGGAATCAATTCATTAAAAATTGACACTTCTCACTTCCTAGCCAGGTGCTAGGCATTATTAGGATAAGGCAAAGACTGGCTGTCTCAGTGTCAGGATAATGTGACTGAGTGGGACATCAGGTCATGGTGCTGGTGGCCTGGTCTCCCAGTGGGGCAGCACTATAAAGTCGCTATGAGTGCGCACTATCACAGGTCGGTACCCGTCCTAATATGACCTTATATGTTGTCAGGATGTAACTCCAACAAGCAACCAACCGACATTATCCAACGTAACTGCTGAATGAGCAAGTGCTTTCTTCTTACTTCTGCCACACCTCATAATGCCTGTATGAGCTTGAACTGTTTGATTGGTTGGTTGTTGGAGTTTTACGTCCTGGCAACATCTAAGGTCATATCAGGACGGGCACACTCATTGCGACTTTATGATGCTGCCCCATTGGAAAATCAGGCCGCCGGCACCATGGTCGTTTGTTTGTCGGGTAAGTCCTTTTGGTGTATTCTATGGTTAACAGAATTGTTTGAGCAACCTGGGCAGCCGATTTCTCCGAGGCAAGTAGGGTTAGCTGCTTGGATTGCAAGGAACCAGCGAGGAATGTATTGACCAATTTTATATGACGACAGCACATGTATTTAGGTCAGTGCGCGCGCTGCTTGGCTGCAGGACAACATCCGGTCAAACTCAATGGCTATGAGCAATCTTCATACAGAAAAGGTGAAATATCTCTAAAACCACACAACCTAGACACAAAGCGCCTGGTACACATATAGAAAACACATTCAATGAATAGATTATATTAAATTTATATGGTTAGGGTTGTGCATTTCTATTAATTTTGAATAAAACTAATGTTTTGCACTGCGTGTACCGGCAAACTCAAGGCATTGTCAATGGTCGTGAGCAATCTTCATACAGAAAAAGTGAAATATCTCTAAAACCACACCACCTAGAAACAAACCGCCTGGTACACATATAGAAAACACATTCAATGGATAGATTATATTAACTTTATACGGTTAGGTTTGTGCATTTCTATTAATTTGGAATAAAATAGACGTGTTTCACTGCACATACCGGCAAACTCAGTGGCAGTGTGCTGCAGCCAAGCTGCGCGCGCATACACAATGTTTACAAACATTGAAAGGGGTCTATATATATGTAAGGTCAGTTGACCTCTAAATTGTTGACTGAAGATTGAATAAAGATGGCCTGCTTTGCCAGCAGAGAATCAGTCACTTATCTATTCTTGTGTTTGTGTCAATGAATTAATAATATAAAGCTAGGACAACTACTAGATACTTTATTCTCATTTAATACACAATAAAGACATCATTTCTGGTGGCAGCCAACTCTGCGAACCCTACTTTCTAGCTTCAGCCTACATACACAGCATCCCGCATTCTACAGCACCAGATTCAAGCTTAATGTGAGCAACATCAACGTGGGCAGGCCTACAGTCAAGTACTGTCAGGCCTACAGTCAAGTACTGTCAGGCCTACAGCCAAATACTGTCAGGCCTACAGTCAAGTACTGTCACACCTACAGCCAAGTACTGTCAGACCTACAGTCAAGTACTGTCAGACCTACAGTCAAGTACTGTCAGGCATACAGTCAAGTACTGTCAGGCATACAGTCAAGTACTGTCAGGCATACAGTCAAGTACTGTCAGGCCTACAGCCAAGTACTGTCAGGCCTACAGCCAAGTACTACCAGGCCTACAATCAAGTACTGTCAGGCATACAGTCAAGTATTGTCGGGCCTACAGTCAAGTATTGTCAAGCCTACAGTCAGGTGCTGTCAGGCCTACATTCAAGAACTGTCAGGCCTACAGTCAAGTATTGTCATGCATACAGCCAAGTACTGTCAGGCCTACAGTCAAGTACTGTCAGGCCTACAGTCAAGTACTGTCAGGCCTACAGTCAAGTAGTGTCAGGCCTACAGCCAAGTACTGTCAGGCCTACAGTCAAGTACTGTCAGGCCTACATTCAAGTACTGTCACACCTACAGCCAAGTACTGTCAGGCCTACAGTCAAGTACTGTCAGACCTACAGTCAAGTACTGTCAGGCATACAGTCAAGTACTGTCAGGCATATAGTCAAGTACTGTCAGGCATACAGTCAAGTACTGTCAGGCCTACAGCCAAGTACTGTCAGGCCTACAGCCAAGTACTACCAGGCCTACAATCAAGTACTGTCAGGCATACAGTCAAGTATTGTTGGGCCTACAGTCAAGTATTGTCAAGCCTACAGTCAGGTGCTGTCAGGCCTACAGTCAAGTACTGTCATGCCTACAGCCAAGTACTGTCAGGCCTACAGTCAAGTGTTGTCAGACATACATTCAAGTACTGTCAGGCCTACAGTCAAGTGCTGTCAGGCCTACATTCAAGTACTGTCAGGCCTACAGTCAAGTGCTGTCAGGCCTACAGTCAAGTGCTGTCAGGCCTAGAGTCAAGTACTGTCATGCCTACATTCAAGAGCTGTCAGACCTACATTCAAGTACTGTCAGGCCTACAGTCAAGTGCTGTCAGGCCTACAGTCAAGTACTGTCAGGCCTACGGTCACATACTGTCATGCATACAGTCAAGTACTGTCAGACCTACAGTCAAGTACTGTCAGACCTACAGTCAAGTACTGTCAGGCCTACAGTCAAGTACTGTCAGGCCTCCAATAAACTAAGCATACAACAAAAGTCACTTGCTTCTGATCCGACTGTTGCTATCACCAGCTACTGATATCTTATTTGCATAAACCTTTAATATGAGTTGAGTTTTATTTAACCACAGACAGGTAGTAAAATCACTATAGCAACCGACGTTACATTAAATTAAAGTTCATACTAATATCCTATACGCAAACCTTAGACACAGTTACATAATTTGCTAAGCATGTGGTTCTTATTAAATATGACACTTATTTTCAGCTGCATTACAAGTAAAATAATGTTACAGCTGATACAATTACAATTGAGCTGTTAGAGCAGCACCACAAACACACTCGGTGAACGGGTATTGTGAGACGAGCCCTGCAAATGGCGGCTTCATTCGCAAACCAAGCACACATGTTTAAATATGTGCATTGGAATGCTGCTGATACAAGCGACATGTGACCAACATTGAATGCTGCTGATACAAGTGACATGTGACCAACATTGAATGCTGCTGATACAAGCGACATGTGACCAACATTGAATGCTGCTGATACAAGCAACATGTGACCAACATTGAATGCTGCTGATACAAGTGACATGTGACCAACATTGAATGCTGCTGATACAAGTGACATGTGACCAACATTGAATGCTGCTGATACAAGTGACATGTGACCAACATTGAATGCTGCTGATACAAGTGACATGTGACCAACATTGAATGCTGCTGATACAAGCGACATGTGACCAACATTGAATGCTGCTGATACAAGCAACATGTGACCAACATTGAATGCTGCTGATACAAGCAACATGTGACCAACATTGAATGCTGCTGATACAAGTGACGTGTAACCAACATTGAATGCTGCTGATACAAGCGACATGTGACCAACATTGAATGCTGCTGATACAAGCAACATGTGGCCAACATTGAATGCTGCTGATACAAGTGACATGTGACCAACATTGAATGCTGCTGATACAAGCGACATGTGACCAACATTGAATGCTGCTGATACAAGCAACATGTGACCAACATTGAATGCTGCTGATACAAGCAACATGTGACCAACATTGAATGCTGCTGATACAAGTGACGTGTAACCAACATTGAATGCTGCTGATACAAGCGACATGTGACCAACATTGAATGCTGCTGATACAAGCAACATGTGGCCAACATTGAATGCTGCTGATACAAGTGACATGTGACCAACATTGAATGCTGCTGATACAAGTGACATGTGACCAACATTGAATGCTGCTGATACAAGCAGCATGTGACCAACATTGAATGCTGCTGATACAAGTGACATGTGACCAACATTGAATGCTGCTGATACAAGTGACATGTGACCAACATTGAATGCTGCTGATACAAGTGACATGTGACCAACATTGAATGCTGCTGATACAAGTGACATGTGACCAACATTGAATGCTGCTGATACAAGTGACATGTGACCAACATTGAATGCTGCTGATACAAGTGACATGTGACCAACATTGAATGCTGCTGATACAAGCGACATGTGACCAACATTGAATGCTGCTGATACAAGTGACATGTGACCAACATTGAATGCTGCTGATACAAGCGACATGTGACCAACATTGAAATGCTGCTGATACAAGTGACATGTGACCAACATTGAATGCTGCTGATACAAGTGACATGTGACCAACATTGAATGCTGCTGATACAAGTGACATGTGACCAACATTGAATGCTACTGATACAAGCAACATGTGACGAACATTGAATTCTGCTGATACAAGTGACATGTGACCAACATTGAATGCTGCTGATACAAGGGACATGTGACCAACATTGAATGCTGCTGATACCAGCGACATGTGACCTACATTGAATGCTGCTGATACCAGCGACATGTGACCAACATTGAATGCTGCTGATACCAGCGACATGTTACCAACAAGCCGTCTTATTTCCCACAAGCCTCATTTCCCAAATATCGCTTCTGCGCATGCGCGGATTCGAGTGACGGATGTAAAACTGCAGATTGTCAGAGTCTCATTTCCCACAAATCTCATTTCCCAAATATCGCTGAGGGGGAGGGGGGTACTTTGGTTGGCTTTATGACTTTAAACCCAAGAATACTGGAGGAAACGTGTACAACAATATTCTCTACGAGTTTGAGAATATTGGTGAATATAGTAAAGAATTTATTGGCGAAAAACCGATTCGGTTGCCGGTACGGTAGAGTTGACATCGCCGTGTTGTTTACTTCTGGTCGGTTGCTCGACCTGATTATCGCTATTTGTTTTTTAGCGGTTATTCTTATGAGTTTAAACCCAAGAATACAGGAGAATATGTATTGCTTGTGGAGAACAATGTTCTCTGACTTTTAGAATATTGACGCATATATTAAAGAATTTATTGGAGTTAAACAGGAGGATACATATTTCTTGTGGAGAACCAGACTGGCTCATTTTTGACGCATGCGCAGACGACGCTGTTGGATTCTGACGCATGCGCAGAAGCGATGTTTGGGAAGTGAGACTTGTGGGAGGTGAGACGCTGACACCGGCCGGGCCTGCGGGCAGGGTCGGCCGTACGGTGGTAGCGGAGACAGGGACAAGGCCATCCTGAGGGCGCAGTGGGTGCCACGGGGCACATTGTTAATGTAATAAGTGTGTTGTAAGACGCTAGACTCTGACTGTTTGTAGTAGGGTGGTGAACATTTACTGTATGTTGTAGGATGGTGGACATTTACTGTGTATTGTAGGGTGGTGGACATTTCCTGTATGTTGTAGGGTGGTGGACTTTTACTGTATGTTGTAGGGTGGTGGATATTTACTGTACATTGTAGTGTGGTGGACATTTACTCTGTGTTGTAGGGTGATGGACATTTACTGTGTTGTAGGGTGGTGGACATTTCCTGTATGTTTTACGGTGGTGGACATTTCCTGCATGTTTTAGGGTGGTGGACATTTACTCTGTGTAGTAGGGTGGTGGACATTTACTGAATGTTGTCGGGTGGTGGACATTTCCTGTATGTTTAGGGTGGTGGACATTTACTGTATATTGTAGAGTGATGGACATTTACTTTATCTTATAGGGTGGGGGACATTTACTGTATGTAGTAGGGTGTGGACATTTACTGTATGTGGTAGGGTATTGACATTTACTGTATGCGGTAGGGTGTGGACATTTACTTTGTGTTGTAGGGTGGTGGACATTTACTGTATGTTGTAGGATGCTGGACATTTACTGTATGTAGTAGGGTGTGGAGATTTACTGTATGGGTAGGGTAGTGGTGGACATTTACTGAATGTTGTAGGGTATGGACATTTACTGTATGTGGTAGGGTGTTGACATTTACTGTATGTGGTAGGGTGTGGACATTTACTTTGTGTTGTAGGGTGGTGGACATTTACTGTATGTTGTAGGATGCTGGACATTTACTGTATGTAGTAGGGTGTGGAGATTTACTGTATGGGTAGGGTAGTGGTGGACATTTACTGAATGTTGTAGGGTGGTCAACATTTACTTATTGTTGTAGGGTGGTGGACATTTACTGTATGTTGTAGGGTGGTGGACATTTACTGTATGTTGTAGGGTGGTGGACATTTACTGTATGTAGTAGGGTGGTGGACATTTACTGTGTGTTGTAGGGTGGTGGACATTTACTGTGTGTTGTAGGGTGGTGGACATTTACTGTATGTCGTAGGGTGGTGGATACTTACTGTATGTTGTTAGGTGGTGGACATTTACTGTATGTAGTAGGCTGGTGGACATTCACTGTATGTTGTTAGGTGGTGGACTTTTACTGTATGTAGTAGGGTGGTGGACATTCACTGTATGTTGTCAGGTGGTGGACATTTACTGTATGTATTAGGGTGGTGGACATTTACTGCATCTTGTATGGTGGTGGACATTTACTGTATGTTGTAGGTTTATGGTGGAAATTTAGCTGCATCTTGTATGGTGTTGGTGGACATTCACGCTGTGCTGTAGGATGGTGGAAATTTACTGTATGTTGTATCGTGGTGGACATTTACTGTATGTTGTAGGCTGCTGGACATTTACTGTATGTTGTAGGGTGCTGCTGGACATTTACTCTATGTCATAGGGTAGTGGTGGACATTTACTGCATCTTGTAGGGTGGTGGACATTTACTGTATGGTGTAGGGTGGTGGACATTTACTGTATGTTGTAGGGTTGTGGTCGACATTACTGTGTGTTGTAGGGTGGTGGATATTTACTCTATGTCGTAGGGTGGTGGACATTTACTGTATGTAGTAGGGTATAGATATTTACTGTATGTTGTAGGGTAGTGTTGGACATTACTGTGTGTTGTAGTATGGTGGACATTTATTGTATGTAGTAGGGTGTATGTTGTAGGGTGGTGGTGGACATCTACTGTATGTTATAGGGTGGTGGACATTTACTGTATGTTATAGGGTGTGGACATTTGCTGTATGTTGTAGGGTAGTGGTGGACATTTACGGAATGTTGCAGGGTGGTGGACATTTACTGTGTGTTGTAGGGGGGTGGACATTTATTGTGTGTTGTAGGGTGGTGGATACTTACTGTATGTTGTAGGGTGGTGAATATTTCCTGTATATTGTAGGGTGGTGAACATTTACTATATGTAGTAGGGTGGTCGGCATTTACTGTGTGTTGTAGGGTCGTGGACATTTACTGTATGTTGTAGGGTGGTGGACATTTACTGTATGTAGTAGGGTGGTGGACATTTACATATGTAGTAGGCTGGTGGACATTCACTGTATGTTGTTAGGTGGTGGACATTTACTGTATGTAGTAGGGTGGTGGACATTTACTGTGCATTGTAGGGTGGTGGACATTTACTGTGTGGTGTAGTGTGTGGACATTTACTGTTTGTTGTAGGGTGGTGTACATTTACTGTATGTCGTAGGGTGGTGGACATTTACTGTGTGTTGTAGGGTGGTGGACATTTACTGTATGTTGTAGGGTGGTGGACATTTACTCTGTGTTGTAGGGTGGTGGACATTTACTGTATGTTGTAGGGTGGTGGACATTTACTGTGTGTTGTAGGGTGGTGGACATTTACTGTTTGTAGTAGGGTGGTGGACATTTACTCTGTGTTGTAGGGTGGTGGACATTTACTGTATGTTGTAGGGTGGTGGACATGTACTGTATGTAGTAGGGTGGTGGACATTTACTGTGTGTTGTATGGTGGTGGACATTTACTGTGTGGTGTAGTGTGTGGACATTTACTGTTTGTTGTAGGGTGGTGGACATTTACTGTATGTCGTAGGGTGGTGGACATTTACTGTGTGTTGTAGGGTGGTGGACATTTACTGTATGCAGTAGGGTGGTGGACATTTACTCTGTGTTGTAGGGTGGTGGACATTTATTGTATGTTGTAGGGTGGTGGACATTTACTGTATGTAGTAGGGTGGTGGACATTTACTGTGTGTTGTAGGGTGGTGGACATGTACTGTATGTAGTAGGGTGGTGGACATTTACTGTGTGTTGTAGGGTGGTGGACATTTACTGTGTGGTGTAGTGTGTGGACATTTACTGTTTGTTGTAGGGTGGTGGACATTTACTGTGTGTCGTAGGGTGGTGGACATTTACTGTGTGTTGTAGGGTGGTGGATATTTACTCTGTGTTGTAGGGTGGTGGACATTTACTGTATGTTGTAGGGTGGTGGACATGTACTGTATGTAGTAGGGTGGTGGACATTTACTGTGCGTTGTAGGGTGGTGGACATTTACTGTGTGTTGTAGGGTGGTGGACATGTACTGTGTGTTGTAAGGTGGTGGACATTTACTGTATGTTGTAGGGTGGTGGACATGTACTGTATGTAGTAGGGTGGTGGACATTTACTGTGTGTTGTAGGGTGGTGGACATTTACTGTGTGTTGTAGGGTGGTGGACATTTACTGTATGCAGTAGGGTGGTGGACATTTACTCTGTGTTGTAGGGTGGTGGACATTTACTGTATGTTGTAGGGTGGTGGACATGTACTGTATGTAGTAGGGTGGTGGATATTTACTGTGCGTTGTAGGGTGGTGGACATTTACTGTGTGTTGTAGGGTGGTGGACATGTACTGTGTGTTGTAGGGTGTTGCTCTCAGTGTTGTAGGGTAGTCTCAGTGTTTTCTTCTATTTTACGGTAACGTAGTCTCTTATGGTAAAGTAGCTATTTGTGAAATGTGCTAAACTGTAAAACGCGTGTCCATGGAGTAACTAAGGTTAGACCGTGTCTATGGAGTAACTAAGGTTAGACCGTGTCTATGGAGTAACTAAGGTTAGACCGCGTCTATGGAGTAACTAAGGTTAGACCGCGTCTATGGAGTAACTAAGGTTAGACCGTGTCTATGGAGTAACTAAGGTTAGACCACGTCTATGGAGTAACTAAGGTTAGACCGTGTCTATGGAGTAACTAAGGTTAGACCGCGTCTATGGAGTAACTAAGGTTAGACCGTGTCTAAGGAGTAACTAAGGTTAGACCGCACGCTTAAAGTCGCCCAGTCCGATGCTTTTAAGTTTCTGCCTTTTTCTGAGGTGAATACATTATCTTGATCAGTATAATCAACCCTATTTTAGTTTAAAATAACTTTTATTTTAAATGGCTAAATTTGGGGACATTTGTAGCGAAAACATGCCAAATTATGGCAATCACATCAAAAGTCTGACACCACAGGCTTCAGCAGGAACAGGTTCTATTAAATTAGCTCAGTACGCCCTTCTAACGTGCAGCAACAAATGCTTAGTAATACCCCTGTCACACTACGACGTAACAGGCCAGCGAGTGGGCAACATAAAAATCACTTTTTTACGTTGAGATACATCAAAGTTCTCGGCGTTTCAGGGGCAAATTGGATGTGAGTGCAACGTAGTGGATGTAGGCGAAACGTTGGTCCACCGTAGTTGTAACGTGTCTCAACGAGTTAGAACGTAAAAATAAAGATGGCCCAACGTAAGGCTAATGAGCCTCCAGCGCGCACAGTGTCAGCCTAGCAAAGCCCTGGCGATGGCTTAGCATAGGACTCGCGTAATTACGCCCACCCTTATGTAGCTATGTGTGACTCTGGCATCAGGCCCGCGAGTGAACACGTCAGTCTAACAACAGTCCACAGTGCTCAGCGTAAGGACAGCAAGGCAAAAAGTTCACACCACATTCACAGCACGTTTGGTTACGTTCGAAGAACGTTGGCACACATTACATACATTACGCGCGTGCCAGCCGTTCATCAACTACATCGAATACATCAAGACACGGTGGACTTACTTTAGACTAACATTAGAAACATGTCGGAGACACGTTAGACCTATGTCGAGATACATCAACACCATGTTGTCAGCACGCAGGCTGCACGTTCCTCCCGGCTCTTTGTCAGTCTACCGTAAGTCGACGTAGCTCAACATGGACCGAAGTAGCTCTAATGTATCTCGATGTAAGCCTAACGTAAGCCCAACATAACTCAATGTAAAGGCCTTTACGTCGAGCTATGTCAAAAGTTTTGGGTATGTCCAAAACCTTGATGTGTGTCACCGTATCTTGACATAACTCGACGTATCTCGACATAGGCTTAATGAAAAAGTAACGTATCTCGACATAATGGCCAAATTTCACCTACGTCGGCTTATGCTACTGCGCTACGTCATAGTGTGACAGGGCCATTAGTGCAGTATCTAAAAAGGTGAATAAGACGCAGGCAACACGCGTTCAGGGTGAAACGGTCGCAATAACTTGTCTCAGCCTAGATCTAGGAGATGCGAATTAAGCGCAGTTATTATACATTTATAGTGGTGGCGTTACACGGTACCCGTATACAGTAAGTGCACAGTGTTTATTCACCTCTCGCAATTCCTGTAAAACTTGCCACATTGTCAAATACCGATCGATGTGCATAGGCGATATGGCAGAAAATAACCACTTAGTTGTGAACTATTAATAACAAAAGCTAACGCGTAGAGTAGCGTGTTATCATTACTGTGAAATTACAATATTAAGTTGTGCTATTAACATCATGTACATTGGTAAGTATTTGTAAAAAACAGCACAGTGCCAGTACAGTCGGCTTCCTGTGCAGCGTGACGTCATCCTGTCAATATCTCTATCTGACGGGCCCCCCATATACATTTATTTCCAAATGTTCATTTATTCCATTTAGTAAAGCCTACGTTTACTAACAATATACAGTATTAATATTGAATAGTAAAAAGGGATAAATATAATAAAATAAGCCGATATATATGTTGCATAGAAGTTTGTTAAAATACGAACTATGAAGCAAATTTAGATATCACAACCGATGTTTCCAAGAAACAAACGCACTTCTAAAGTTCTTAGAAAATAAAAATTAGAATTGCAGTATTTAATTGAGCGCGAATGGACTGTCTGTCTGTGACGTCATCTCACGTTAATTGACAGGAGACTTGATTTGCTTTTGACGCACGAGGGCGTTGGTCCAGAGCCGACAAGTCGCAAGCCAACAATGACAGGCAGAACTGAAACGCAGATTGGGCAGAATAGTTTGGACGATTTTGGCAGGCGGGATACACAAGCTAGCAGGCACACGGCAACCAGCGACGCGCTGGCAGTGGCAGTGCACAGAGGCCAACGTGGTGTTCGGGAGTGGCATTATTCACGACACCACCGTGCACAGCACAGTGACACTGTGCAGCACAGTGCAGTGACACAGTGCAGCACAGCACAGTGACACAGTGCAGCACAGTGACACAGTGCAGCACAGCACAGTGACACTGTGCAGCACAGTGCAGTGACATTGTGTGACACTGTGAAGCACATCACAGTGACACTGTTCAGCACAGTTCAGTGTCACTGTGCAGCACAGCACAGTGACACTATGCAACACAGCACAGTGTCACTGTGCATTGTGGGTGACGCACAGCACAGTATAGTTGTAGTGGTTCCGATTTAATGTTGCCTCATAGAATACCTAGTAACCGGCCTGTAGTCCTGACTCACAGAGACGCCCTGCCAATGTTTAGCACCAGTCCCTCAGCTAGCACACCACTGCACCTGTGCCTTTAACGGACACCTACACACGTGATAAGGGCGTCTATATGCACTTCCTAGCACTGAAAGCCCAGTGGAATGACTAAATGTTCGACATGTTCCGTCACATATTTACAGATTAGACTGGTCGCAACCTAGGGTCAGTTGTAACGATGGTAACACTACTGAGCAGCTTGTTTTCGAACGAGACGATCGACTTCTTAAGCTCTTGTCAATCCATTGTAGACCACTCAACTTAACAGAAATATTCATTACAAAAATTCAAAAGATTCTAGGCACTATTCGAAGCATTATAGAGCAGGGACTCATCCTCATATTATGTTGTCAACCTATTCCATAGAAACACTGACTTTCACCACAGTCGGGAAGATTCGGTAACGTACGGTAAGATTCGGTAACGTACGGTAAGATTCGGTAACGTACGGTAAGATTCGGTAACATCGCTGCCATCATGGACAAGCTTGCACGGGAGCAGATATGGCTTCAGTTATTGTAAACACGGAGACGCGTCACCACCGGCTTTACAGACAAGAACACGAAAACAGGAGGTGCCACCAGGCACGGCCTGCAGAGGGCGCCACTACCAGGCACGGCCTGCAGAGGGCGCCACCAAGCACGGCCTGCAGAGGGTGCCACTACCAGGCACGGCCTGCAGAGGGCGCCACCAAGCAAGGCCTGCAGAGGACGCCACTACCAGGCATGGCCTGCAGAGGACGCCACTACCAGGCATGGCCTGCAGAGGACGCCACTACCAGGCACGGCCTGCAGAGGGCGTCGCTACCAGGCACGGCCTGCAGAGGATGTCACTACCAGGCACAGCCTGCAGAGGGTGCCACCAAGCACAGCCTGCAGAGGACGTCACTACCAGTCACGGTCTGCAGAGGGCACCACTACCAGGTTCGGCCTGTAGAGGGTGTCACTACCAGGCACGGCCTGCAGAGGGCGCCACTACCAGGCACGGCCTGCAGAGGATGTCACTACCAGGCACGGCCTGCAGAGGGCTCCACTACCAGGCACGGCCTGTAGAGGGTGTCACTACCAGGCACGGCCTGCAGAGGGCGCCACTACCAGGCACGGCCTGCAGAGGGCGCCACCAAGCACGGCCTGCAGAGGACGTCACTACCAGGCACGGTCTGCAGAGGGCACCACTACCAGGCACGGCCTGTAGAGGGCGTCACTACCAGGCACGGCCTGCACAGGGCGGCACTACCAGGCACGGTCTGCAGAGGGCGCCACCAAGCACGGCCTGCAGAGGGCACCACTACCAGGCACGGCCTGTATAGGGTGTCACTACCAGGCACGGCCTGTAGAGGGCACCACTACCAGGCACGGCCTGCAGAGGGCATCACTACCAGGCACAGCCTGCAGAGGACGTCACTACCAGGCACGGCCTGTAGAGGGTGTCACTACCAGGCACGGCCTGTAGAGGACGTCACTACCAGGCACGGCCTGCAGAGGGCTCCACTACCAGGCACATCCTGCAGAGGGCACCACTACCAGGCACATCCTGTAGAGGGCACTACCAGGTACGGCCTGCAGAGGGTGCCACCACCAGGCACGGCCTGCAGAGGGCGCCACCACCAGGCATGGCCTGCAGAGGGCGCCACCAGCACGGCTTGCAAAGGGCGCCACCAGGCACGGCCCGCAGAGGGCGCCCCGAAAGGCTACTCTCGGGTTCGAAAAGCTTGCAGAAGGTAGCAGTCACAGCAGCATTACGTTCTATGATTGCACGGTTTACGTGAGCGTTTAGTCGAAAGCAGGGACTGTCCAGCGGCTCGTGGCATAATGTGTAGCCAGCCCCTGGGGTCGTACTAGGCTCGACAAGCAGCGCCTGCATCCACGCCTGCACCTAGATCTACTCGCACCTAAATATACCTGTACCTAGATTTACCTGCACCTAGAGCTACTCGCACCTAGATCTACCTGTACCTAGATCTACCTGCACCTAGATCTACCTGCACATAGATCTACCTGTACCTAGATCTACCTGCACCTAGATCTACATGCACCTGAAACACGAAAAGCATCGCACATTTGCTTCGAACAGGTGCAGGGCACGCGATCCGTGCGGTGTGCCTATTGGTGAGTGTAGGACAGCAAACCCCACATTGGCCAGCTACACGGGCGCCTCCTGGTGAGGAGGCTCAGTAGAGCAGGTCCGACTGTTCCGAGGCCTGCGACACGTAGCTGATGGTGTCGGGCTCAGGGTTCTTCATGAGGTGACCGCGTCCGCCGGGCATTGCCTCCAGCTGCACGTCGGCTTGATTCGCTCCCCGCTGCTGCGAACTGTCATCGATCTGAAACTCCAGTCTCTTGTCCAAGTCAGTTGTATCAAAACCCAGATCATCGTCGTAGTCAAAGCCATCTTGCTGAATGCCTTCCGTGTCGAACTCAAAGTCGGCCCCGAAGTGTTGGTCCTCGTCGATTCGTTGCTCGATGTTGAGCGAGTCGTGGCGCTTTCCCTCCTCCGCCTCAGCGATGCCCATGAACATCTTGTAAAGTTTGAAGGTTTCCTTCATGCCGAGCTTCCGCTCTCCCTTGGCGTTTGTGCGCCGCACATCGCCGCTCTCCAGCATCGCCTGCGTCGACCCGCCGCGCATGACGTTGTCGTACAGCCGCTTGCGCTCCTCCGTCACGCCCAGGTCAATCTCGATGAGGCGCGTCACGATGACGGAGCTCTTCTTGAACATGTCGTCGACGCCGCGGATCGGCACGATGCGCTCACACCGCACCTTGACGGCAAGCTGAGCCACACCGTCCGACAGCCCGACGTCCACCTTCTCCGAGATGGTGTCGAAGTTGAGCATGCCGGCCGGGTCGCCGCCCTGCCCGTCGGCGTGGCTGGCCGTCAGGGGGCCCATGATCTCCTCCTCCTCCCGCTCGACGTTGATCCGCTGCTTGACGCTGTTGGCGGGTGCGTTCTGGATGAGGCGTGCTATTTCCATCTCCGTCGACTTCTTGGAGTCCCTGACGGGCGGCATGCCGCGGGTGCGGATGGTGCGCTCGTGCACCTCGGCGTAGTTAGGCTCATCGCCAGCCGTCCGTACGTGCCACTGGCCGTTCACAAAGTAGTCTGCAAAGAAAGCACAGAGGCGGTTAGTGGCTGCTTCCTTGTGAGGGTTAGGCATGAAAGTGGCAGGAACATGATTCATTAGGATGTTCTTGTGCTTCAAACCAGCATAGTAGAACATGATGCATTAGGATGTTCATGTGCTTCAAACCAACATAGTAGAACATGATTCATTAGGATGTTCATGTGCTTCAAACCAGCATAGTAGAACAGGATTCATTAGGACGTTCATGTGCTTCAAACCAGCATAGTAGAACATGATTCATTAGGATGTTCTTGTGCTTCAAACCAGCATAGTAGAACATGATTCATTAGGATGTTCTTGTGCTTCAAACCAGCATAGTAGAACAGGATTCATTAGGATGTTCATGTGCTTCAAACCAGCATAGTAGAACATGATTCATTAGGACGTTCATGTGCTTCAAACCAGCATAGTAGAACATGATTCATTAGGATGTTCATGTGCTTCAAACCAGCATAGTAGAACATGATTCATTAGGATGTTCTTGTGCTTCAAACCAGCATAGTAGAACATGATTCATTAGGATGTTCATGTGCTTCAAACCAGCATAGTAGAACAGGATTCATTAGGATGTTCATGTGCTTCAAACCAGCATAGTAGAACATGATTCATTAGGATGTTCTTGTGCTTCAAACCAGCATAGTAGAACATGATTCATTAGGATGTTCATGTGCTTCAAACCAGCATAGTAGAACATGATGCATTAGGATGTTCTTGTGCTTCAAACCAGCATAGTAGAACATGATTCATTAGGATGTTCTTGTCTTCAAACCAGCATATAGAACATGATTCAAGGATGTTCATGTGCTTCAAACCAGCATAGTAGAACATGATTCATTAGGATGTTCATGTGCTTCAAACCAGCATAGTAGAACAGGATTCATTAGGATGTTCTTGTGCTTCAAACCAGCATAGTAGAACATGATTCATTAGGATGTTCATGTGCTTCAAACCAGCATAGTAGAACATGATTCATTAGGATGTTCATGTGCTTCAAACCAGCATAGTAGAACATGATTCATTAGGATGTTCTTGTGCTTCAAACCAGCATAGTAGAACATGATTCATTAGGATGTTCATGTGCTTCAAACCAGCATAGTAGAACATGATTCATTAGGATGTTCTTGTGCTTCAAACCAGCATAGTAGAACATGATTCATTAGGATGTTCATGTGCTTCAAACCAGCATAGTAGAACAGGATTCATTAGGATGTTCTTGTGCTTCAAACCAGCATAGTAGAACATGATTCATTAGGATGTTCATGTGCTTCAAACCAACATAGTAGAACATGATTCATTAGGATGTTCATGTGCTTCAAACCATCATAGTAGAACATGATTCATTAGGATGTTCTTGTGCTTCAAACCAGCATAGTAGAACATGATTCATTAGGATGTTCATGTGCTTCAAACCAGCATAGTAGAACAGGATTCATTAGGATGTTCTTGTGCTTCAAACCAGCATAGTAGAACATGATTCATTAGGATGTTCTTGTGCTTCAAACCAGCATAGTAGAACAGGATTCATTAGGATGTTCATGTGCTTCAAACCAGCATAGTAGAACATGATGCATTAGGATGTTCTTGTGCTTCAAACCAGCATAGTAGAACATGATTCATTAGGATGTTCATGTGCTTCAAACCAGCATAGTAGACAGATCATTAGGATTTCTTGTGCTTCAAACCAGCATAGTAGAACATGATTCATTAGGATGTTCATGTGCTTCAAACCAGCATAGTAGAACAGGATTCATTAGGATGTTCTTGTGCTTCAAACCAGCATAGTAGAACATGATTCATTAGGATGTTCATGTGCTTCAAACCAGCATAGTAGAACATGATTCATTAGGATGTTCATGTGCTTCAAACCAGCATAGTAGAACATGATTCATTAGGATGTTCATGTGCTTCAAACCAGCATAGTAGAACATGATTCATTAGGATGTTCATGTGCTTCAAACCAGCATAGTAGAACATGATTCATTAGGATGTTCATGTGCTTCAAACCAGCATAGTAGAACATGATTCATTAGGATGTTCTTGTGCTTCAAACCAGCATAGTAGAACATGATTCATTAGGATGTTCTTGTGCTTCAAACCAACATAGTAGAACATGATTCATTAGGATGTTCATGTGCTTCAAACCAGCATAGTAGAACATGATTCATTAGGATGTTCTTGTGCTTCAAACCAGCATAGTAGAACATGATGCATTAGGATGTTCTTGTGCTTCAAACCAGCATAGTAGAACATGATTCATTAGGATGTTCTTGTGCTTCAAACCAGCATAGTAGAACATGATTCATTAGGATGTTCATGTGCTTCAAACCAGCATAGTAGAACATGATGCATTAGGATGTTCTTGTGCTTCAAACCAGCATAGTAGAACATGATTCATTAGGATGTTCTTGTGCTCAAACATAGTAGAACAGATTCATTAGGATGTCATGTGCTTCAAACCAGCATAGTAGAACATGATTCATTAGGATGTTCATGTGCTTCAAACCAGCATAGTAGAACATGATTCATTAGGATGTTCATGTGCTTCAAACCAGCATAGTAGAACATGATTCATTAGGATGTTCATGTGCTTCAAACCAGCATAGTAGAACATGATTCATTAGGATGTTCTTGTGCTTCAAACCAGCATAGTAGAACATGATTCATTAGGATGTTCTTGTGCTTCAAACCAGCATAGTAGAACATGATTCATTAGGATGTTCTTGTGCTTCAAACCAGCATAGTAGAACATGATTCATTAGGATGTTCATGTGCTTCAAACCAGCATAGTAGAACATGATTCATTAGGATGTTCTTGTGCTTCAAACCAGCATAGTAGAACATGATTCATTAGGATGTTCATGTGCTTCAAACCAGCATAGTAGAACATGATTCATTAGGATGTTCTTGTGCTTCAAACCAGCATAGTAGAACAGGATTCATTAGGATGTTCATGTGCTTCAAACCAGCATAGTAGAACATGATTCATTAGGATGTTCATGTGCTTCAAACCAGCATAGTAGAACATGATTCATTAGGATGTTCTTGTGCTTCAAACCAGCATAGTAGAACATGATGCATTAGGATGTTCTTGTGCTTCAAACCAGCATAGTAGAACATGATTC
>JASIRB010002031.1:0-14263 GCA_030323885.1 Branchipolynoe longqiensis | reverse complement strand
ATATGGTCTGTTCAATGAATGTGTTTATGGTTGTGAGCAAATCTTCATCGAAAAATACCATAAGCCACTGAGTCTTTGTCAAGAAATAAGATTGCAGGGGTTTGTGTTACAGGGGTTGTGTATTACAGGGGTTGTGTTTTACAGGGGTTGTGTGCTACAGGGGTTGTGTAGTAAAGGGGTTGTGTGTTACAGGGGTTGTGGCTACAGGGGTTGTGACTTACAGGGGGTGAGTGTTACAGGGTTTGTGTATTAGAGGGGTTGTGTATTACAGGGGATGTATGTTACAGGGGATCTGTGTTGTAGGGGTTGTGTATTACAGGGGGGGGTGTATTACCAGGGTTGTGTGTTACAGGGTTGTGTGTAACAGGGGCTGTGTAGGACAAGGGTTGTGTAGTACAGTGGGTATGTGTTACAGGGGTTCTGTATTACAGGGGATGTGTGTTACAGGGGTTGAGTGTTAATGGGGTTGTATATTGGAGGGGTTGTGTATTACAAGGGCTGTGTGTTACAGAGATTGTATATTACAGGCGTTGGTAAGTAATGGGGTTGCATGTTACAGGGCTTGCGTAGGAAAAGGGTTGTGTAGTACAGTGGTTGTGTGTTACAGGGGTTGTGTATCACAGGGGTGGTGTATTACAGGGGTTGTGTGTTACAGGGGTTGTCTGTTAGAGGGGTTATGTTACAGGGGTTATGTGTTACAGGGAGTTGTGTGTTACAGGGGTTATGTGTTACAGGGGTTGTGTGTTCCAGTGGGAGGGGGTGTTACAGGGGTTGTGTGTTACAAGGTTTCTGTGTTACAGGGTTGTGTGTTACAGCGGTTGTGTATTACAGGGGATATGTGTTACAGGGGGTGTGTGTTACAGGGGATGTGCTACATGGATTGTGTATTAGAGGGGTTGTGTGTTACAGGGGATGTGTTACAGGGGTTGTGTGTTACAGGGGAGTTGTGTGTTACAGGAGTTGTGTATTACAGGGGTTATGTGTTACAGGGGTAGTGTTGCAGTGGGAGGGGGTGTTACAGGGGGTGTGTGTTACAAGGTTCCTGTGTTACAAGGGTTGTGTTACAGGGGCTTTGTATTACAGGAGATGTCTTACAGGGGGTGTGTGTCACCGGGGATGTGTGTTACAGGGGTGGTGTGTTACAGGGCCTGTGTGTTACAGCGGTTGTGTGTTACAGGGGATATGCTACATGGGTTGTGTATTTCAGGGGTTGTGTGTTACAGGGGATGTGTGTTACAGGGGATGTGTGTTACATGGGTTGTATATTACAGGGGGTGTCTGTTACAGGGGTTGTGTATTACAAGGGTTCTATGTTACAGGGCTTGTGTGTTACAGGGGTTGTGTGATACACGGGTTGTGTAGGTCAATGGTTGTGTGTTACAGTGGTTGTGTATTACTGGGGTCGTGTGTTACAGTGGGAGGGTGTGTGTATTGTAGGAGTTGTGTGTTACAGGGGTTGTGTGCTGCAGGGGTTGTATGTTACAAGGGTTGTGTGTTAATGGGGTCGTGTGTTAAAGGGGTTGTGTACTGCAGGGGTCGTGTGTTACAGGGGCCGTGTGTTGCAGGGTTCGCGTGTTACAGGGGTTGTGTGTTGCAAGGGTTGTGTGTTACATGGGTTGTGTGCTGCAGGGGTTGTGTGCTGCAGGGGTGGTGGGTTTCAGGGGTTGTGTGTTACATAGGTTGTGTGCAGCATGGGTCGTGTGTTACAGGGTTGTCTATTACAGGGGTTGTGTGTTACAGGGGTTCTGTGCAGCATGGGTGGTGTGTTACAGGGTTGTGTAGTACGGTGCCTGTGTCTTACAGGGGTTGTTTGTTACAGGGGTTGTCTTACAGGGGTTGTGTCTTACAGGGGCTGTGTGTTACAGGGGTTGTGTGTTACAGGTGTTGTGTAGTACAGGGGTGGTGTGTTACAGCGGTTGTGTAGTGTAGGGGTTGTGTAGTACAGGGGTTGTGTGTTACAGGGATTGTGTAGGACAAAGGCTGTGTATGTCAAACTGTAGCACGGTGCGACTGAGACTTGTCACAGTATAGCATGATGTAACCAGGGCATGTCACAGTATAGCATGATGTAACCATGGCATGTCACAGTATAGCATGATGTAACCATGGCATGTCACAGTATAGCATGACATAACCAGAGCATGTCACAGTATAGCATGATGTAACCAGGGCATGTCCCAGTATAGCATGATGTAACAAGGGCATGTCACAGTATAGCATGATGTAACCAGGGCATGTCCCAGGATAACATGATGTAACCAGGGCATGTCACAGTATAGCATGATGTAACCAGGGCATGTCCCAGTATAGATTGATGTAACCAGGGCATGACACAGTATAGCATGATGTAACCAGGGCATGTCACAGTATAGCATGATGTAACGAGGGCATGTCACAGTATAGCATGATATAACGAGGGCATGTCACAGTATAGCATGATGTAACCATGGCATGTCACAGTATAGCATGATGTAACCAGGGCATGTCAAACTGTAGCAACGAAGACATGTTTAACTGTAGCATATGAAACTGTTAAGTACTGTTTGTTTGTAACCAGGTCATGTCCAAATGTCACATGATGTAATTGGAGCATAAACACCTGTCAAACTGTAACTGGGGTATATCACACTGTCGGATGATGTAACTAGGTCCTGTCAATCTGCTCCATGATGTAACTAGCATTTGTTAAGCCATAGAATGATGTAACTAGGGCATGTCAATCTGTTCCATGATGTAACTAGCATTTGTTAAGCCATAGCATGATGTAACTAGGGCATGTCAATCTGTTCCATGATGTAACTAGCATTTGGTTAACTGTAGCATGATGTAACTAGGGCATGTCAATCTGCTCCATGGTGTAACTAGCCTTTGTTAAGCCATAGCATGATGTAACTAGGTCCTGTCAATCTTCTCCATGATGTAACTAGCATTTGTTAAGCCATAGCATGATGTAACTAGGTCCTGTCAATCTGCTCCATGGTATAACTAGCATTTGCTAAGCCATAGCATGATGTAACTAGGTCCTGTCAATCTGCTCCATGGTATAAGTAGCATTTGTTAAGCCATAGCATGATGTAACTAGGTCCTGTCAATCTGCTCCTTGATGTAACTAGCATTTGTTAAGCCATAGCATGATGTAACTAGGGCATGTCAATCTGTTCCATGACGTAACTAGCATTTGTTTAACTGTAGCATGATGTAACTATGGCATGTCAATCTGCTCCATGGTGTAACTAGCATTTGTTAAGCCATAGCATGATGTAACTAGGTCCTGTCAATCTGCTCCATGATGTAACTAGCATTTGCTAAGCCATAGCATGATGTAACTAGGTCCTGTAAATCTGCTCCATGATGGAACTAGCATTTGTTAAGCCATAGCATGATGTAACTAGGGCATGTCAATCTGTTCCATGATGTAACTAGCATTTGTTAAACCGTAGCATGATGTAACTAGGGTTCGTTAAATTATAGCATATTGTAGAGTTTGTTAAAATTGCATAATCCGATGAAAGGATTGCATTTTCGAAAGCAAACCACTTTTCTAGATTTTACCCTACATCTCTAAATTAGATGCTTGTGCAAAAATTAAGTATTTGTTGCTACGTAGAAGGGACTAAGTCAATTCAATAGAATTCTTGCTGAAGCCTATGGACTCAGAGTTTTGACAAGCATGCCAAAATTAAATTGACATTTATACTTAAAATGTCTCACAAGTTTGTTATTTTAAATCAAAGCCACTTCAAATTAAATTAAAGTAGGTCAGTTAACGTAATAACTAAATTAAAGTAGATCAGTTAACCTAATAACTGAATTAAAGTAGATCAGTTAACCTAATAACTGAATTAAAGTAGGTCAGTTAACCTAATAACTAAATTAAAGTAGATTAGATCAGTTAACATAATAACTAAATTAAAGTAGAGTAGATCAGTTAACCTAATAACTGAATTAAAGTAGAGTAGATCAGTTAACCTAATAACTGAATTAAAGTAGATTAGATCAGTTAACCTAATAACTGAATTAAAGTAGATCATATCAGTTAACCTAATAACTAAATTAAAGTAGATTAGATCAGTTAACCTAAGAACTGAATTAAAGTAGATTAGATCAGTTAACCTAATAACTGAATTAAAGTAGAGTAGATCAGTTAACCTAATAACTGAATTAAAGTAGATTAGATCAGTTAACCTAATAACTGAATTAAAGTAGATTAGATCAGTTAACCTAATAACTGAATTAAAGTAGATTAGATCAGTTAACCTAATAACTGAATTAAAGTAGATTAGATCAGTTAACCTAATAACTGAATTAAAGTAGATTAGATCAGTTAACCTAATAACTGAATTAAAGTAGATTAGATCAGTTAACCTAATAACTGAATTAAAGTAGATTAGATCAGTTAACCTAATAACTGAATTAAAGTAGATTAGATCAGTTAACCTAATAACTGAATTAAAGTAGATTAGATCAGTTAACCTAATAACTGAATTAAAGTAGATTAGATCAGTTAACCTAATAACTGAATTAAAGTAGATTAGATCAGTTAACCTAATAACTGAATTAAAGTAGATTAGATCAGTTAACCTAATAACTGAATTAAAGTAGATTAGATCAGTTAACCTAATAACTGAATTAAAGTAGATTAGATCAGTTAACCTAATAACTGAATTAAAGTAGATTAGATCAGTTAACCTAATAACTGAATTAAAGTAGATTAGATCAGTTAACCTAATAACTGAATTAAAGTAGATTAGATCAGTTAACCTAATAACTGAATTAAAGTAGATTAGATCAGTTAACCTAATAACTGAATTAAAGTAGATTAGATCAGTTAACCTAATAACTGAATTAAAGTAGATTAGATCAGTTAACCTAATAACTGAATTAAAGTAGAGTAGATCAGTTAACCTAATAACTGAATTAAAGTAGATTAGATCAGTTAACCTAATAACTGATTTAAAGTAGATTAGATCAGTTAACCTAATACCTGAATTAAAGTAGATTAGTTAACCTAATAACTGAATTAAAGTAGATTAGATCAGTTAACCTAATAACTGAATTAAAGTAGATCATATCAGTTAACCTAATAACTGAATTAAAGTAGATTAGATCAGTTAACCTAATAACTGAATTAAAGTAGATTAGATCAGTTAACCTAATAACTAAATTAAAGTAGATCATATCAGTTAACCTAATAACTGAATTAAAGTAGATTAGATCAGTTAACCTAATAACTGAATTAAAGTAGATCAGTTAACCTAATAACTAAATTAAAGTAGATCATATCAGTTAACCTAATAACTGAATTAAATAGATTTCAGTTAACCTAATAACGAATTAAAGTAGATTAGATCAGTTAACCTAATAACTAAATTAAAGTAGATCAGTTAACCTAATAACTGAATTAAAGTAGATTAGATCAGTTAATAATACTAAGTAAAGTAGTTTTAACCTAATAACTGAATTAAAGTAGATTAGATCAGTTAACCTAATAACTAAATTAAAGTAGATTAGTTAACCTAATAACTGAATTAAAGTAGATCATATCAGTTAACTAGTAGATTATATCAGTAGATTAGATCAGTTAACCTAATAACTGAATTAAAGTAGATTAGATCAGTTAACCTAATAACTAAATTAAAGTAGATTAGATCAGTTAACCTAATAACTAAATTAAAGTAGATTAGATCAGTTAATCTAATAACTGAATTAAAGTAGATTAGATCAGTTAACCTAATAACTGAATTAAAGTAGATTAGATCAGTTAACCTAATAACTGAATTAAAGTAGATCATATCAGTTAACCTAATAACTGAATTAAAGTAGATTAGATCAGTTAACCTAATAACTAAATTAAAGTAGATTAGATCAGTTAACCTAATAACTGAATTAAAGTAGATTAGATCAGTTAACCTAATAACTAAATTAAAGTAGATTAGATCAGTTAACCTAATAACTGAATTAAAGTAGATTAGATCAGTTAACCTAATAACTGAATTAAAGTAGATTAGATCAGTTAACCTAATAACTGAATTAAAGTAGATCATATCAGTTAACCTAATAACTAAATTAAAGTAGATTAGATCAGTTAACCTAATAACTAAATTAAAGTAGATTAGATCAGTTAACCTAATAACTAAATTAAAGTAGATTAGATCAGTTAACCTAATAACTAAATTAAAGTAGATTAGATCAGTTAACCTAATAACTAAATTAAAGTAGATTAGATCAGTTAACCTAATAACTAAATTAAAGTAGATTAGATCAGTTAACCTAATAACTAAATTAAAGTAGATTAGATCAGTTAACCTAATAACTAAATTAAAGTAGATTAGATCAGTTAACCTAATAACTGAATTAAAGTAGATTAGATCAGTTAACCTAATAAGTAAATTAAAGTGATCATATTAGTTAACCTAATAACTGTATTAATTTATCAGTTCCTAATAACTAAATTAAAGTAGATTAGATCAGTTAATCTAATAACTAAATTAAAGTAGATCATATCAGTTAACCTAATAACTAAATTAATGTAGATTAGATCAGTTAACCTAATAACTAAATTAAAGTAGATTAGATCAGTTAACCTAATAACTAAATTAAAGTGGATTAGATCAGTTAACCTAATAACTAAATTAAAGTAGATTAGATCAGTTAACCTAATAACTAAATTAAAGTAGATTAGATCAGTTAACCTAATAACTAAATTAAAGTAGATTAGATCAGTTAACCTAATAACTAAATTAAAGTAGATTAGATCAGTTAACTAGTAGATTATATCAGTAGATTAGATCAGTTAACCTAATATATTTATAACAGGCTCAGTCTTTGTTTTAGTGCTGCGAGCCCACTTTTGGTTGCTTCTTTTTTCCTTTCACGGAAGTGCCGGTCGTGTTTTGCGTTCTGGTGGTTTGCTGGTAGTTTGCTGGTAGTTTGCTGAAAGTTGCTGGTAGTTTGCTGATAGTTGCTGGTAGTTTGCTGATAGTTGCTGGTAGCTTGCTGGTAGTTTGCTGGTAGTTTACTGGTAGTTTGCTGGTAGTTTGCTGGTAGCTTGGTGGTAGTTTGCTGGTAGCTGGCGCTTCCTTGCGCGCCTTGCTGTCTGCCTTTTAGAGCTAACTTTACAATGCATGAACAATGCATGAACAACGCATGAACAACATATGAACAACGCGTGAACAACACGTTAACAACACGTTATAAACGCGTGAACAACACATGAACAACACGTGAACAACGTGTGATCAACAACACGTGCACAACGCGTGATCAACAACACGTGAACAACGCGTGATCAACAACACGTGAACAACGCGTGAACAACACATGAACAGCACGTGAACAACGCGTGAACAACGCATGAACAACACGTGAACAACACGTGAACAACACGTTAACAACATGCTATAAACGCGTGAACAACACATGAACAACACGTGAACAACGTGTGATCAACAACACGTGCACAACGCGTGATCAACAACACGTGAACAACGCGTGATCAACAGCACGTGAACAACGCGTGAACAACAACACGTGAACAACGCGTGAACAACACATGAACAGCACGTTAACAACACGTTAACAACACGTCAACAACACATGAGTTTGCCGAACTGTACGGAACACCGACCAGACCAACAATATCGCTTGGATGTTGGGTTTAATTTGACATGATTTCACTCTTTGTCACATAAATAACATTATTTCAAACCCCGATTGAATATTCATGGTTCTAAATAACAGAATTAGATCGTAGCAGTGAATAGATTTGTGCTTTTTGTTTTATTTACATACACTTGATAGTAGAAGGAACTGCTTCTATCCAACCACGATGCAGGAGTAGTGTGATGCCTACGTCACACACAAATCCTCAATAACTGAATAAGCAGTGGGCACCCGTACCAAGCATTAGGCATCTTATATTAGTAGAGTATGATTCCCCATGCACATGCTTTAATTTAGCAAATAAAGATGTTGTATGACAGCCTTATCACCTTTTCCCATACACATGCTTTAATTTAGCAAATAAAGATGTTGTATGACAGCCTTATCACCTTTGCCCATGCACATGCTTTAATTTAGCAAATAAAGATGTTGTATGACAGCCTTATCACCTTTGCCCATGCACATGCTTTAATTTAGCAAATAAAGATGTTGTATGACAGCCTTATCATGATCACCTTTGCCCATGCCTCTGGGCCGTCCGGTGCTGGTTGAGATGGAGGTGGTGCTGGTGGTAGTTGTGGTCTTCGAATCTGCGAGTGCATAAAATAGCGTGAAATGCAGACATGCAAAACCGGGAACTAACGAGTCGCAGACGACAGCAAAATAATATTCGATTAGTGTTTTTAAAATTGTCACATACTTGTATATATAACTTCTATTCATAGCAGTTAAAATAAAGTAAGAAATTTATACTTAGAAACATGCACATAACACGATGGAAACCACAAATAAACAAAATTCAAGCATAAAATGATAACAAAATGAAAACAAAATTAAATAAAATGCAAACCAAATGCAAGCAAACTGCAAACATGAATTAAATGTTTCGGCCGTCAACATGCCTCCACAGTGTGCATACTTCAGGGGCAATTATGATGGTAATAAGGCCACGAGGCCAACCGCTATAGGATATCGTTTCAGTAGAGCTTCTGTCATTCTTGGATTCGTTCTCGGAGAGAGCAGATGTCCCCCTGGGAGCTCCAGGGCCCCTGCACCCTCCCTGAGGGGCAGGGTGCAGGCCTGGGCTCCACACTACAGGGGAGTGCTGAGCCTGACTCACCACTGTGTGTGCTATGTAGCTTTGATAACACTGTTATTAAAGTTACATAGCACACATAGAGGGGAGGAGGGTGCACTTAGACATATGCTTATGCATATATATACACACAGGAGGATAACAGGACTTCACACCATTACCTGCCTAGGCACATATAAGTGTCACAACATGCTGACCCGGCTAGATGTAAGTAGCTGCCCGGGCGGCAGCAGCGGCTGATATGAGTATCAGCGGGTGTGCCTCCGGCCACCCAGCCTCTGCGTTGCGCGCGGTCAGTGTGAACTGTACCGGAGGCTAGGACAGTATCCATCCACTGATAACTGTCCCGGTAAGTAATGGCACCTACGGGTAGCCACCGCTACGGCGGGGAGGCCTACGGGCCAGGCCTATGGGCCAGACCTGCGGGTCCTTAAACCTCTGCGTTGTGCGCGGTCAGGCTTGCCTGTACCGGAGGTTAGACAATCGGGCGTGCACCGATCTGTCAGGCTAGCAGTTGCTGTCAGTGCGATTGTCAGCATCCTGATGCCAGGGATATCTTTCCCACCCCAACCCCAGCTGGGGTTGCAGCTTGCCACCCAGTGGACTGGGCTAAGTTCACACCCAATAACCCCCCCACTGCACCCCACCTCCCCAGGAGGTTGGTTGCTGCTGAAATGGGTGGGTGGTAGAAGGGGGGGGGGGGTGGAGCATGGGAACCTCCCCCTTGGACCATGAGGTGACCAACAGGTGGGTGAACCCAGGATGTGCCAGAGGGAAGTAGAATCTGGCCCAAAACCTTAATGTAATTAAAAGCACAGACCAGAACTGTGGCTTTATCAGTAATCTAATTAGTCTAACTGTTTTCACTTAAATCTCTAGATTCTGACATTCAGTGATGTAATTAGCAGAGAGAAGGAGCTGGGACAGGTAGTTCTCTCTTATTACAGCTCAACACAGTGCACACACTGCACACTGCACAGCTAAGTGAGAATACAGCTCACATTACTCTTGCCAATAAGCACACCAGGTAATGAGCACAATACAATGAGCAGCCCTTAACACTGAGCAGCACACTGTTGTCAGCAGCTCAGTAGTGAGCAGCTCATGGCCCCAAACAGCTCACAGAAGTGAGCTGCACAGGCAGGCCAATGAGCAGCTCAGAACAGTGAGAAGTTTAGCTCAGTGAGCAGCTCATGGCAGTGCACTGCATATAAGCTTGAACAGTGAGTAGCTCAATACCAGAAACAATTAGTGTGTTGAGTGGCTGAAAATAATGCATAGCTAAGCAGTGCAGTGGATTAATCAGATCAATTAATGAGTGGAACACGATTGTGAGCAGCTTAAGGCACAGGGAGCAAATTAACAGAAGTCAGATGCAGGGAAATGGGTAAACCTCATATTGCCAAAGATTTCCAGGACCCAAGATAACTTAGTCCAGTATTACACTAAACAGTGCAGGAATGCAATGTATAATTCAGCATAAAACCCAATGGGAAGCCTGGCACCATTAACTAATTAATGGGGGTCAGGGGAGGTGACCCAGGCAGACCTGCACTCTGGGTGACACCCCCCCCCCCCCCCCAGAATAGAACAGGTGGGACCCTTCAAGAAATCACCATCCAGGCTCACTCCAAACTCAGTGGTACTAACACTTAGCCAGTTTCCTGTTTTACTAGCACAGTTGTGGGAGGGTGTACACAGTTTCAACATTCAACTACTGTACTAAAATCACATGATGTAGACAATGAATAGCAATTTGATAGAAACTTTAAAAAGTGAGCTGTTTTACTAAAATAACATAATTATGAAATGGAAAATAAATTTCCAAGCTTCTAACAATGGCTACACATGAAGATATATGGACACAGCCCAAGTTCCCTAATTCCTAATTATGTAAGGTTGCAAAAGATTTACTGACATGTTACCATATAAATGTCACAAAAATAACTTCAGGAAGATAAAACACTCCTACTTCCAAATTCCAGTTCCTGTACAGACTTGACCATATCTTAAATGCTTTCAAACTAAGATAATAACTAATGATTTGCACATGCAGAAAAAAGATAATCCAGTGAGATGCAACTACCCATATCTAGCCTGAAGAAAGGCCTCATAATTGATGGGATGTCAGTACAGCTATGCATTAACAAACACCCAGTAAATAGAATACATAGGCCTAGCAAGCCACAGGATGCCTCATGAGGTTGTGGACAGGAAGATAGGATACCACATCAACACTGGATTACCTCTAGGCTAACCAAGTGTTTATATACATAATCATTGGGCTATGCAATATTACAACTTATAACTGGCACAGACAAATATGCCAAATCTACTCCAAATGGAACACAACATCGGGGTCACAAACTGTATATGTGAGAGGTACCCACTAGACCACATACATGATCTCTAAGACTTCTAGAGAAGCTAACCTATCATCATTACAATGTACTCTAGCATAACAACATGTAAAATAACCAGAAAATCAGAAGCCACATTAAACTGGAACAGGTGTGAGTGAGAGATGAGAATATGATTTAGTGTATTATGTGAGTATAAAGACACAGAAGGGAATATTACTTATTATTATGATTATTGTTATACTCTGTAAGACGCAATACTGTACAGGTGGCGCCATCTCAGCCCACCTCTCCTCAACTGGATGTTGACCAGGGTCAGTCACTGCAGGATATACAAAAGTCCTTACGGCATGGGGGAATACAGCTGGCCAAAAGTGTGTAGGGCTGGTGGGAGTATAGATGCTAAACTTGATTGCCAAAACTTGAAAATCAGGTTTACAGATAAAGCCCTACTACAAATCTGACATTACTCCATCAATTCCCAATGGGTAGCCAAGCAATTATAACCCATATCAAGATGGATGCCAACTTGGCTTGGAGGGCTCCAATGCTGACCACAGCTTTGGCCTACTGAAATACAACACTGACAATGCTATTCTATGATGCAGTCACTTCACTCTGACATTGAGCCAGTCAGCTGAGCCTTGGGATCTTGAGTGCTAGGCAAAATAACCGGTATGGCTATGGTATTCCCTTGTCTTGGCTCAGACAGGATCCAAAACTACAATTGTCATAGGCACCTCTCCCACTAAGCCAGACCAGATGGGATGGCCGAATGAGTTAGAGCGTCCGTTGCCCGTGCTGGTAGATCGTGGGTTCGAGTCCCAGTCGAGTCAAACCAATGACTTTAAAATTGATACTTGTCGCTTCCTAGCCAGGCGCTTGGCATTATTAGGATAGGGCAAGGACTGGTGTGCTCAGTGTCAGGATAATGTGACTGAGTGGGCTACCAGGTCATGTTGCCGGTGGCCTGGTTTCCCAGTGGGACAGCACTATAAAGTCACCATGAGTGCGCACTGTCACAAGTCGGTACCCGTCCTGATATGAAGTTAGATGTTGCTAGGACGTAAAACAACAAACAAACAACAAACACTAAGCCAGCTGTCCAGCTACATGACTAATACTAGCTAAATGTCTTGGCCTGGCACACACATTGAAATAAATAGAGTCTACCAGAGGTGTCATTAAAGTGTGGTGATAATTCTAGCAGAATGACACCATTATCAGGAATGAATGAATGACTGAATAAATGCTTAACGGCATACCAGCACACTAAGGGCTATACAATGCCAATTATCAGGGGTGAAATACCATTGACAATTATCATAGCAGAGTAGATTACAGCTAGCTGACTGCAAAGGCTGTGTTACCTCCAAACACAACCATAAACACAACCAAGCAACCCCACCATTATGCACATAGTGACACACTCTTGGGAGCATACATACCATATAATCTGTAACTGCCAATTGCTAATAACTCGAAGTGCATCAGTAGCTAAGGTAGAATTGTAGAATCAAATTGAGATAATTGCTTTAGTTTTGAAAATGCGATGCTTCGTCAGACTACACCGTTTAATTGGCAAACCAACGCAAGTCATCCTGCTGCTGAGTCTGACGTTTGAAGGTGCACAAGTAGATGAAGATGCAACCTTGCCGAAGAGTCACTCAAACTATCCAGTCTAAATAGTAATGCATTTACTCACGATTTCTCAGTGCATCTGCGTGGAATAGGACTAGAAGAATAGCAAAACATACCCAGTCAGCGAATTGATCTGCTGCCAGTTTTCTAATACTTAAACTGACTCGAGGAATAATATACTGGGAAGATATAGGCACAGCATGTGATTGCATTGAAAAATATAAATATTGGGCTCTCCATCTAGAAAATAGGCACAGTCCACAGTACTTGTAACATATGTGACGGGAGTAACCAAAGGAAACTGAGGTTATGTGAGATGCCATTTAAGAGGGAGCACGTTGACAAGTTATGGCCCATTAGGAATCTTCATGTTGCAAAGAAGTGCAGTGTACAGCATATGAATCTAACACACTCTATAAATAATTCACTAACATTAAGAATTCCTGAATAGTCAACCCTGTCTTATTTAGATAAATGCATTTAAAGCTAACAATGAAACAATCTCACAATGACAATTGTTGGCAAGTTATGTAGGGACACACAGAAAGACAAAGCAAGCTATATAATACTGATGGAAGCAACATCAGTCATACTTGAATCTATGAGAAGCTCACACTGCTAAACCTCACAGGAATTGTGATGTATAGACCGGTGTGTCCACTCGTCAGCTGGAATCACTCATCAGTTGCCTGAAAACAACAATGACTGAGGCTCACTTCAAAGCTGGTCTTACAAACTACTATATACAGACCAGAATGTGGGTCACCAACAGGTTCCTAGCAAGATGGAAGTAGAGAGAGATTGACAATCTGGGTGAAAAAATTGGTCCAGTGATGGAAAACCATTGAACCAAGGGAAAAATTAATCAGTCATACGCCGCTATTGGTACGTATGACATAGATATGTCTGCATGGTGCAGGCTTGACAAATGAGGAAATAGTCCAATGGTTCTATAACAGGCGAAGCCCAGGCCCAGTGAAGTAACTAACATGGTACCAGTAATCTGGTAACAAGGATGCCAAAAAGAGACTATAGACATATATAGCTACACGTATTATAGCCAAGTAAGCACTCAGAAGGCAAACATGCAACCATTGAGGAATTGAGAGTCACAGTAGAAATATAAACAATAAGAACCAATAATGGAGCTTTACCTTTATTTCTACACACAATAACAATTAAATAAACACAATTAAATAAACAATCTCGGTGCACAGTAGCAATACAAAGTAGCGGTTGGCCTCGTGGCCTTATTACCATCATAATATAATATTCTGCTATTAACATGCAGCAGAATAGGGATTATTATGGTAAAATAAGGCCACGAGGGCCAACGGCCCACCCTACAAGTTCTATAGAACCCACCCTAAAACAACTGCACGCCAAGATTGTAAACTACAAAAAATTACAGAAGCTCTACTGAAACGATATCCTATAGCCGTTGGCCCTCGTGGCCTTATTTTACCATAATAATCCCTATTCTGCTGCATGTTAATAGCAGAAT
>JASIRB010003777.1:0-13919 GCA_030323885.1 Branchipolynoe longqiensis | reverse complement strand
CTGATACTGAGCTAACCAGTCCTTGCCCTACCCTAGTAATGCCAATTATCAGGATAGGTTGCGACAAGTATCAATTTTGTAAGTCATTGGTTTGATTCGGCCTGGATTCGAACTCCCGACTTTCAGTGGTGATGAGGCAGCGCACTATAAAGCCACCGAGAGTATGCCTACATACAAGTCGCTACCCATCCTGTTCTGACTTCACAAATTGCCAAGTGACCAGACGTGATGCCCGAATGAGTTGAGCGTCCGTCTTCCATGTTGGTAGATCATGGGCTTCGAACCCATGGCTTCAAATCCTTGTCGAGTCAAACCAATGAAGTAGCAATTGATACTTGTCACTTCCTAGCCCAGGCGCTCTGTATTATTAGGATAGGGCAAGGAATGGTAGGCTCAGTGTCAGGATAATGTGACTGAGTGGGATATCAGGTCATGGTGCTGGTGGTCTGCTCTCACAGTGGGGCAGCACTTTAACGTCACCATGAGTGTGCACTGTGACAAGTCAGTACCCGTCCTGATGTGGCCATATATGTTGTTAAGACGTAACATTCCAACTACTAAGCAACCGATCCATTGCCAAGAATTAACACCCAAACCTTGGTTTCTTAGCACCCTGGTCTGAGCCGCACCGAATATCCGGCCGCGCATGCGCCATGACGCCAATCTGACATCCTGTAACCAGACAACAGGACCCTAGCAACGCCGAGCTACGGACGCTGGACAAAGGCATTGAAGATTAAGTCATGTGACTTGTTGACAAGGCTACACTGGCCTCACCGGGTAGTGAGCCACACGCATGCGCGCGTGGGAATATGGTGATTGCATCAGGGTAGTTACTCCCGCAGAACTGTCTCTGTGACAGGGCTATCGGACAACCCTATAGAAAAAGTGTCGAAAGTCTGGCTTATGGAACTAACCACGCAAAGTTGCAATCTAATATGCTAAGTAATTATGATTCAAACATGTATCTACCATAACCCTCTATTTTGCGATGAAGGATTTATGAAATCAGGTACATTAATAGACTTTGAAAATTGAATCGAGAGCATTCAGTGGCCACTGTGATATATGCGTAATAGACGTATAGGTGTGTTGATAATATATGTTAACGAGATGCAGAGGTTGAGACAAAGAGCTATGTAAATGAGATGACTTCATGGAAAGTTTAGCCGGCAGGTCAATCGTGCCCTAGGCCGTGAATAAACCATTCAGTATCCAGAAGTCAAAGTGTTGAGACGTTGTACTTTCACATGGTGTCAGATGTGGGGAAGAATCCCGCCCGCTAATACGTTGCCGGGTTTGCGGCCTCCTGGTCAGCTTGTCCTCAGCCACAATGCGAGATCGAACTGGAAAACATGGATCAGAGCATATGATATTTACGCTACTGCGGCAGGGGTCGTATTGAAGACAGACGAGTGCAATGCTGCATCTTTCTTCACGTATCCGGCGAGGAGGTGCAGAAGGTCTTCGCCAATGTGGATATCGCTCTCGCTGATCAAGATAAGATCGTGCCGCTTACGGAGGCGTTTAGGGTTTATTGTGTCAGTAAATGCAGTATCATTATCACACGATATAAGTTTAACTCACATAATGAGGCGTCAGAAAATAGGGCTACATATATAACGGCATTAAGGGACAGAATGAAGGATTGTGAGTATGGTGCAGTGGAAGAATCGCTGTTGCGCGATCGGATTGTGGCTGGCGTGAAGAATGTGAATTTACGGAACAAACTGTTGCAAACTACGGAGTTAACATTGGGAAAATGTGTTGATATATGTGAGATGAGTGAGTTTAGCTCTGCGCTGTTGGAGGACACCAAGTTGGACATTGAAAGTAAAGAGATTGATTTCATAAGCAACTATCCTAATGTGCATACCGGTGCACTGGTGGTTCGGTCAGCGGTGACACCATCTTGGAAATCGCCATCTTGGAATACCGGCGGGTCTGGAGAGTTCAAGATCCGCTGCCAGAACTGTGGGTATGAGCACTGCTGGGGAGTCTGCCCAGCGAAAGGAAAGGCTTGTGTAGCCTGTCGGAAGATCGGGCACTTCGGTAAGGTCTGCAGGAGCAGGCTGGGCAGGGTCAACAAGCTTACCGTGGAAGAGCCCAACCCTCATAATGCTGAGCAAGAGCCGGATCCGGCGGAAGTCAACATCCTGGCAACGGATCTCTTCATCGGTGCCGTCGACCGTGGTGCTGGTCAGGATTCCGAGCTGTGGCACGCGATCGTTCGGGTGAACGGTTGTCCTGTCAAGTTCAAGCTCGACACCGGGTCGGAGGCGAACGTGCTGCCGAGGTATGTCTTGGACAGAGTTGCTGCGGGGTGGCTGACAAACACCAGGTGTTCATTGGTGACGTTCTCCGGTCACCGGATCAGGCCTGAGGGGGAGGCACTGCTGGACGTCAACGACAGAGTGCTCAAGTTCCAAGTGGTGCCGGATTGCCAGCCTATTTTGGGCAAGCAGGCCTGTGTGACGTTGAACCTGCTGGTGCGGGTGGATGAGGTGCACTGCGCTGCGCCGACGAACATTTCCGAGCCGAGGAACATTCCCTTGCCGAGGAACATTGCCGGGCCGACGAACAGTGCCAGCGTTGGGGCAGAGAAGCTGTTAAGCGAATACAAAGATATCTTTCAGGGTTTGGGGTTGATTAAGGCAAATGCTGTCATTCATGTTGATAGATCTGTTCAACCTGTCATTGATCTGCCTAGACGGATTCCGTTTGCCATTCAGGGCAAGGCACGCAGTGAGCTTTATCGCATGGTGGAGTTAGGTGTTATAGTTGAACAAGATGAACCTACCGAGTGGGTTAATTCTATAACTATTGTTAAAAAAACAAAAAAGATTAGGATTTGTCTGGATCCGACTAAGTTAAACAAGGCGATAAAGAGAGGGCCTTTCCCTACTAAAACGATTGATGAAATTATTGCCAAAACGGCGGATGCAAAATATTTTTCAGTTCTAGATGCAAAGACCGGGTATTGGCAGATAGAATTAGATAACAAAAGTTCACGTTTGTGCACGATCAATACTCCGTGGGGCCGGTACAGGTACATCCGTTTGCCTTTTGGTATCAAAATCGCCGGTGACATTTTTATTCAGGAAATGCACCGCGTCATGGGCGATATACCCGGTATTGGGATAGTCATGGATGATATTTTGGTATATGGGTCAACGGTGGAGGAACACAACGAGTGGCTCCGAGCCATGTTGGACCGATCTAGGTCGGTTAATCTGAAGTTAAATGATGCTAAATCTTTGTTATGTAAAACAACAGCAAAATATGTAGGTCATCAACTTACCCAACAGGGTGTGAAGCCTGATCCAGACAGACTACAAGCAATAGTTGACATGTCAGAGCCACGTGACAAACCAGGCGTCCAAAGGTTCCTGGGCATGGTTGGATATGTACACAAGTTTATACCCAACATGTCCGAGATAGCCAAACCACTACGCACGCTCCTTGCAAAGGATGTGGAGTGGCACTGGCAAGCCGAACAGCAGGGCGTGTTTGATAAGTTGAAGGAGAAGTTAAGAACTGTTCCTGTGTTCTCATATTACAGTGTTAAGAAGCCCATTGTGATTCAGGTAGATGATTGTCAGTCAGGTTTAGGTGCTGCATTAATGCAAGATGATAAGCCGATCGCACTCGGATCTCGTGCGCTTAACTCAGCGCAGTGTGGATATGCCACAATAGAAAAAGAAATGCTCGCCAAATGTTTCGGATGTCAACGGTTTCATGAGTATATCTTCGGCAAAGAGGTAAAAATTCAAATGGACCACAAGCCATTGGTGGCGATAATGCAGACGCCAATACATAAACTTTCGGCTAAAATGCAGAGGATGCGGATGCGATTGCAAAATTACAACATTCAGGTATGTCATGTGAAGGGTTCTTTGATGTTTTTTGCAGACACGTTGTCCAGGGCGCATAGCATCAAAGTAGGTCAGGATAGCCTGTTCGATGACACGTTCTGCGTTGCCGCAGTGGACATGCAGTCATCGAGTTTGTTGAGTAAGATTGTAAATGAATATGAAAAAGATGTGTCCATGTCCATGTTGATTTCACACATTGAAGATGGGTGGGACACTATACGCATACAGACACCGCCATTCTGAGACAGTACATCCCGTACAAACATGAGTTAACGATAGAAAACAATCTTGTAATCAATGGCAATTGGGTGGTGGTTCCTCCGGGTCTTCGTGGTGAGATGATAGAGGCTTTACATGAGACACACCTAGAGGTGACCAAGTCCAAGCAGTTGGCGCGTGACTGTATGTTTTGGCCGAATATGAATAAGAAAATTGAAGATAAGGTCAGTCGGTGTGACACTTGCCAAAACAACCGGAAAAGTTTGCATAACGAGCCCTTGATCAGTCACCTGATCGCCTGTCAGCCGTATGAAAAAATTGGTGCTGATTTATTTGAGTTAAATCATAAGAATTAGCTGACAACTGTGGATTACTACACAACGTATCCTGAGGTGACGTTGTTGGGCAATACGTCGTCTGTCACTGTTATTGAAGTCGTGAAAGACGATTTTGCAAGACACAGCATTCCTAGTCAGGTCATTTCGGACAATGGTCCCCAGTTTAAAAGTCATGAGTATAGGGAGTTTGCACCTCACTATGGGTTCAAAGCCGTGTATTCCAGTCCTCAGGATCCTCGTAGTAACGGGCAGGTAGAAAGGTTTGTGCAGACAGTCAAGGACATGTTATAGAAGTGCAAGAAAACTGGGTCTGGTTTTCAGTTAGCTTTGCTAAATTATCGTAATACTCCGTTGCCCGTCCTGAATGCGTCTCCGGCTCAGTTGCTCATGAGCCGACGGTTGAGGGGCAGGTTGCCGATGGCGGAGGAAATTTTGGTGCCCGAAATGCAAAATCCAAAGGAAAGACAGACAACTAAACGGCAGCGTAGTCAGAAAGCATTTCATGACCGGAAATGCGGTATGCCGCATGAGCCTATGAAAGTCGGGGATAATATAAAGTACAAAAATCATGCTGGGGAATGGAAAAAAGGGGTTATTTTGGGACGAATAGGTGTTTCTGGAAGAGAATATCAACTTTTGAATGAGTCAGGTAACATGTTGTATCGTAACCGGGTTCAAATTATCAGAGCGACTGTGGGGGGGGGCGACCTGAACCTGTCGTGCAGACGCAAACTGGGTCAGCATCAGTGCCAAATGTAAACAGTGCGGCTAATCCAAGTAGGTCAGGTCGGCTGATAAGGCCGGCGAGCAGGTTAGACCTGTAGCGGTCGGTGTAGATTGAGTGTGTACACGTATAGCATGTGCATGTAGGATTAAGTTGTATTTTCAGATATGTTCGTTCCTTTATGATATATGATGGACACTTTATGACGTCAGGCGTTACCGCCGGACAGTTAAGGACTTCATTGCATTGGGCGTTCAGACATTTGCAAGGACTTGCGTTAAGTTAAGTACGGATATATGTTATTGTGCTTTTGTTTGACTGGTATTTGCGATCGTCATTGTTATTTTGAAATATTTCATGTTTCAGAAGTACTTTGAGGGGGGGATGTGATATATGCGTAATAGACATACAGGTGTGTTGATAACATATGTTAACGAGATGCAGAGGTTGAGACAAAGAGTTATGCAAATGAGATGACGTCATGGAAAGTTTAGCCGGCCGGTCAAGCGTGCCCTAGGCCGTGAATAAACCATTCAGTATCCAGAAGTCAAAGTGTTCAGACGTCGTACTTTCACAGCCACCATCTTAATTTGTTTGGGTTTTTGTCATTCTATACCAGTTCACCAACTCTATTCCGATATAGATAAACATTAGGTACTGGAACTATGAGCTCCACTTCTTGTTTATGCCAAAGCAGTGTTTGCTCAGATTTAGATATAGTTGTCATTCACTCCTGCTGTGGATAGAGCCTCATCTTGAATCTAGCATCAGGGATTCACAGTCAAGAATAGCAGAGCCATGGGGTTCGAGTGCTCTGGAGATCCACAGATTTGAATAACAATTGCTCCCTCTCGTGTCTGTGTTTGTATTCACACACCTTGTAGAGGTTTAGGTATACGCATAAGTGGGTATACGCATAAGTGGAAATCTTGCGTGTCAACTTAAATTTATCGGTGTTATGTTTGTAACGCAATATTCAAGGTCACATGCTCCTCCTGAGAGCTAGGGCGTTTTACATTAGTCGAAAGCTTCTTGTTTAAAAAAAGAGCATGCATGGTGCTTGTATTGTAACATACTTGGCTATGTTTCGTTTGGTATAGGTAGGAGGGTTTGGCAGTTGGAGGTTTGTGAGGAGGGTGATGATTGGGTGGTCCGTCCTCCCCCCCCACCTCTACACCCATCCCTACCCCCACCTCTAACCCCACCCCCACCCATGCTGGGCGGAGCATGAAGAGTCGAACATTCCCTGCGCTCCCAGCAATGACAGCGAATACGCGTCCCCAACAGACGTTTTTGTTTGTTTTTGTTTTGTTTTATTGAGGCGGTATTTATACTGTCCATAGCATATGACTTATGAGCCCGGGTACCCAGGCTTGTTTTCAGGCTTGTTTTCATTCTACCGAATGACTGGATACGTGCAATGGTATGCGCTAAGCCTACCCCCGGACATAGACAATTTAGAGCACTTCTACTTTCAGGGAAAACAATATTATTGCAGTGGTTGGTTGGTTGTTGGAGTTTTACATCCTGGCAACATCTAAGGTCATATTAGGACGTGTACCGACTTGTGGCACTGCGCACTCATGGCGAATTTATAGTGCTGCCCGACTGGAAGACCAAGTCACCAGCAGCATGACTTGATAACCCACTCAGTCACATCGTGACACCGAGCAAACCAGTTTATTGCAGTAGTCTAGGCTGACCTCACCAGGTATCGGATAATATGCCCGGTGGGTAGACCATTAGAGTTTAGTAGTCCGTAATGAGCCCCAATACCACAAGGTGGCAGCAGCGACTGTGCTGATCCCTGTTTGCTAAGAAGTAGCAACAGGTGGCAGCATGCTACCAGGAGCAGTCCCTAAGGTTACACCCAGTGCTAGCAGCCACCTTCAGAGGAGGTTCCGCGCTACCCAGCTGGTCCTTGGCAGAATAAACCAGGGCGCGTATTGGAGCTTGAAGCTAGCTCAGCAGAACTCCTTTATTCCTCAATGCGGTAGGACACAATCCATTTCAAGAACATGTTTTGCAAGTTTGTTCTACTTGAGAAAGAACATAAAAAATGGTAAGGGAGTGGACATCGTATAGTGAGGGTTTGCAATTGAGTCAGTCAGTGTATAATGCAATTAATGTCCTGTTTGTGTTGGTAAATTATGTTCTATTCGGTATATCAAGTTTATTTCCTTCAGTGCCCGGCACTTTCAATTGGTGAAATGACATCTATATGGAACATTAGTTTTTGTGTGTTGTCTCTGAATGAAATGAACTATTCATGGAATGTTAGTTCTTGTGTGTTGTCTCTGAATTATATGAAATATACATACGTTTGTGTGTGTTGTCTATGAATTACATAATATATAAATGGATTCTCAGTTATTGCCTGGTGCCTATGGACAAAGACCTTATAATACTAAGACTACTCACTCAGCCTGCCCTGTGTAATCAAAATGATCAAACCCACCACTTGGTGCAGTGGCTGTTCTCTTGGTTAAACAGGTGCTATATTATATGTATAAATTTATATATGAATGTGAAAGATGTGTGATGATAACGATGCTGATGATGATGCTGATGATGATGTGTATTTGTTCATAGCAATTTCATATTGATGTGTATTCATACTTACCTATCTTATGTATAATATAATTGTATGTGTTTACATGTGAAACACCAACCAGCAGCCGGGCTGATCAAACCCACCACAAGGTGGCATTGCAAAATGTACATTACCATTGGAGAGATAGGGAGTGAGCCGTCTTTGTATTATAGGGTCTTTGCTATGGATTAAATGAAATGGACATGGAAAGTCAATTCTTATGTGGTGTTTCTGAATTAAATAAAATATATATGGGACGGTAGTTATTATGTGGTGTCTATGAAATAAGTGAAATGTACATGGAATTTAGTTCATGTATGTTGTCTATGAATTCAATTACATGTACATGGCATATAGTTTGTGTGTGTAGTTCTTTTGTATTGTCTAGGAATTAAATGTAATGTACATGGAATTTAGTTCTTGTGTGTTTTCTATGAATTAAATTAAATGTACATGGAATTTAGTTCTTGTGTGTTGTCTATGAATTACATTAAATGTACATGGAATTTAGTTCTTGTGTGTTGTCGATGAATTAAATGTAATGTACATGGAATTTAGTTTTTGTGTGCTGTCTATGAATTAAACGAAATGTACATGGATGATGGGGATAAGAAATTGCTATAAGAGAAGTGGGCGTGGAGAGAACGCGTGCTCCGACATCACGAGGTATCACGTGGGAGGGGTCACGAGATCTGAGCAGTTTAAGAGAATCGATACCGAATGAGGGTGTGGGGGGGGGTGAAGCAGGGTGTCTACCTAATGAAAAATGAGCGATTACGTACGTGTGCCCATCCCATAATAATCGCTCTGCTCTGTCACATAGACAGCAGACCCCGGATGGATACAAATGACCCGCAGTGCTTAAAATCCGGCTATGTGATTTTAACCCGCTTTCCTTACGTGGGTGTTTATTGTATATCTTAAGGGGCTGTCACTCTACGACACATAGCTTTAGCATATGCCGACGTATGTGATTTTTGACCATCATGTCGGCGTACGTCACGATGAAAGTGGCAGCTGATATCTACGAAGAGAACAATGCGTGAAGCTATATTGCAACAAAATGAGGACCTTTCTGTTAAACAACTATTTACAGAGATATAGAAGGGGAGGGGATGGGGTGAGGGGCTAGCTGAGGGGGCTTGATGACGGGCAGGGTGAGGGTGCAGGTCCGGCCTTGATACAGAGCGACAGGGCCTGCTGGACCCGGACAAAGTACAGAGGACAGAGGACAGGGAGGCAGGAGGTGGGACCGGCCTGAACTGTGAACACCGGCAGACACCTTTAATAGTATGAAGCCCCTTCACTGTTCCCACCACAACCCACGGCCACCTAGTGGGACACAGCGGAACTATCCTGTCAGCATTCAATCAACCGCTAGTATCACCGACTGAGCCGTCATACTGTCTGCGCATAGTGTTTTATTACTGTCCGATATGGACCTTGTTGCCCGAGGAACCTACATCTTATATTATCTGGATAAAGTATGTATGCACCTACAGTCAGTCAATTCTTCAATGGACAAGGCTGCTGTCCTGATATAGCAGGTGACATCTCATCGGAGAGACAGCGTTAATGAAAAAAGCCAGTTTGTAGACCCTACATTAGAAATCTCATATTAAGGGATAAAGCATTTAAAGTCGGACCTCTGTTGAATGGACAAGACTGCATCCATACCAATGGTGTTCCAATATAGTAGGTGCCATGTCATCGAAGGGACAGGATAAATGAAAGAAAGCCAGTTTGTGCATTAGAATTGTTCACACATGGCAGGAGTTTGCTATTATAAAGGTCGCTGTGGAGAGGTCTTATTGTAGTAATGAGCATTATACTGATAGGCCAGTCAAATGGGTTCATATGTATATCTAATTTACCGAGATGTACATCAATTGAGTAGTAGAAGGCGTCCAAGTAAATAGCTAGTTTATCTAGTTGTATATCTATTGACAAGTCAAAAGGGTTTGTGTGCATAGCTAGTTCAGTTAGATGTGTGTCCACAGACAAGTGAAAGGATTTGTGTGTATAGCTACTTTGGTTAGTTGTACATTTATAGAACAGTCAAAGGGGTTTGTGTGTACAGATCGTTCAATTAGTTGTCCATCTATAGACACGTCTAACATGTTTGTGTGTATATCTAGTTCTCCCAGTTGTACATACATAGACAGACCAGTCAAAGGGGTTTGTGTGAGTAGCTAAGTAATCTAGTTGTACATCTATAGAATAGTCAAAGGGTTTGTGAGTATACCTAATTCACCTAATTGTGCATCCATAGACTAATCAAAAGGGTCCATATGTAGGCATAGAGCTAGTTGTACATCAATAGACCAGTCATAAGGGTTTGTGTGTATAGCTAATTCACCCAGTTCAACATTGATATCAATTATAACTGTCAAAATGGTTTGCGGATGAATCTAGTTTGGCGAGTTGCACATTCATAGACCAGTCAATGTGTGTGTGTGCATAGCAATTTCGCCTAGTTGCAAATTAATAAAACTGTCAAAGGGGTTTGTGAAACAACTAGTTCACCTACTTGTACATTCGTAGACTGTGCTTAACGTTGAACCCCCCCCCCCCCCGCCAACAAAAAAACAACACCCCCCCAAACAACAACAAAAAACAACAACCCAACATGAACATTCATTTTTGTGGAAAGCATATAAAACAAATAATCAACAATCATAATATAGCTTTAGCGTTCATACATTGGCCACTTTGAGTAATAGGATCTGACAGATGAGTGATATAAGACTACCCAGCATAATATAAGTTGTATCAGCCATACAGGCTACTTGGGATTGTGGTGGATATCCCCGTAGAGAATGGCTCATCCACAATATCTATTCATGTAATGAAAATCCACATCATCCCACTCTCATCGTGTCTATGGTGCTGAACCTGAAGAGCTCTCTTGAGCTCATTGTAATATTGTTTAAGTATTTGAATAACTTTATTAGGAATGTATTAATGCAAAGATGGTCGAGGTTAACCATACAATTGACGATAAAGATTGATTAACCAAGTTGTTATTTCATCGCCTACTATGTTATTGGAACGACTGCAACATTGCGGTAGTGAATGGCAATGGTGAAGTCGAGTCGGGTGAAGTCGGGTCGGGTGAAGTCGACTCGGGTGAAGTCGGATCGGGTAAAGTCGGGTCGGGTGAAGTTGGGTCAGGTAAAGTCGAGTCGGGTAAAGTCTAGTCGGGTAAAGTCAGGTTGGGTGAAGTCGAGTCGGGTGAAGTCGGGTCGGGTAAAGTCGGGTCGGATGAAGTCTGGTAGGGTAAAGTTGAGTCGGGTAAAGTCGAGGTGGGTAAAGTTGGGTCGGGTGAAGTCGGGTCGGGTGAAGTCGGGTCGGGTGAAGTCGAGTCGGGTGAAGTCGGGTCGGGTAAAGTCGAGTCGGGTGAAGTCGGGTCGGGTAAAGTCGAGTCGGGTAAAGTCGAGGCTTAAAGGTGAATAAGCCAATGAAAAGATAATATTTTCGAAACCAAAGCACTTGGATAGATTTACTCCGAGATATCCAACCTGCACATTAGTTAGTGTATTGGCTGCTCGGCTGGAAGATCACCGATTGGGGAAACCATACAGTTACCTTACTACATGTTTGTGGTTAAATTAAAGCTGCATAATCCCATGAAATATCAAATTTTCAAAACCAAACCAATTATCTAGATTTGATTCTACATATCTAACTTAGATACTGATGCACTTATTAAGCATTTGTTTCTGCGTAGAAGGCAATACTGAGTCAATTTAACAGAACATGTTACTGCAGAAGTCTATGGTGTCAGAGTTTTGGCAAGCTTGCCAAAACTAATTTTCGATGTTTGCACTCAAAATATTCCAAAATGTTTACCATTTAAAATAAAAGTAACTTTGAACTAATGTAAAGTATATACTAGTAATCGATCTAATATATTTATCTCAGAAATAATACAGAAATTCAAAACCATCGGACTATGCAACTTTAAACTCAACTAAACTCAAAACTCAATTCTCCCAGTGAGACTTTGTCTGAGTGAGTATCTTAGGAATGAAAGAACGGAGGATTTCACGTAAGATAAGTTCATTCAAGTCAAAATGGGAGCTGCCAGATCGAACCCAAAACAAGGTACATCAGGAACAGGGTGCTTGGCAAAACTCTGACTCATATGATTCAGCTAATAGATGATTGCCACCACCAACCCGTCTTCTAATAGTAGTGGAATACTACTGTCTGGGAAGCAGCTCACTGTGCAGCATGCTCTGTGTAAAATGCCTATAATAGTGGATTTCTAGCATAGACCTGTCTTCTGGTGGTCGTGGTCGGAACTAACGCTACCGGTAGCAGCTCACTGTGCAGCATGCTCTGTAGAAACGGTCTTATTAGGGATTTCCATCACATACCTACCTGCATGGTGGCTCTAGTGAGAATTAATGTTATTAATGTTATTAATGTTACTAACATCATAGACGTTTTTAACCGCATTAATGTTAGTACTGTTATGAATGGTATTAATGTTATTAATGTTATTAATGTTATTAATTTTATTAATATTGCAGGTAACCATGTTCTGTGGGAAAAGGTCTTGTAGCAGATTTACGCTACCAACTCGCTGTATGATGAGAGCGCTAAGAAAGCTTGCTGTAGATATCAGCTCAGTGTGCATGTTCTTCGGAAGGGACTATTTACAACGGAATGTGACTCAAATCAGTCCCAAAAGAGCACTGAGAGCTGGGTAAAACAGAGCTGTGTGCATGCGTGGTGAAGACAAGATGGAATCCAGAAAAGAATAGCATATACATAGCCTCGCTTTGATATACAATCAGACCGGGTGCGGTGACCGAATCGGTAGAGCACGGGTTAACCTTGTGTGTATGAGATCAGGAGTTTCGTTCCTGGTCGAGTCAAACCAATGACTTATGCAATTGATACTTGACATTTCCTAGCCTGGCACTCGGCATTAATAGAATAAGGCAGGTACTGCTGAACTCAGTGTCTGGATAATGTGACTGAGTGGTGCTGGCAGCCTGATTTCCCAGTGGGGCAACACTCTAAAGTCACCATGAGTGTGCACTATCGCAAGTCAGTACCTGTCCTGATATGACCTTAGATGTTGCCAGGAGGTAAAACTCCGACAACCAACCATGACATACAATCAATGAAACGAGACAAGGCTTGTGAGTCATGAATAATATATCCACCTTTTTGCACATGACAGCATTCATGTTAAACAGCAATGAAGCAAAAGTCCCAATGCAATATCTGGACTAGTCTAGATTTGTGTTGGAGGAACAGAACTGATAGGAGTTATACAGGTGAGCTACGTGTATATGGAGTTGAACCATTCCATCAGAGAGGAAAGCAGGGTGAATTACTCAGTGAGTAATCCAAATGTGAGTTACACATTACATCAGTGAGTGATGTAAATATGAGTTACACATTACATCAGTGAGTGATGTAAGGGTTCGCTACACATTACAGCAGTAACATATGTGACAATGAGTTACCCACTACATCAGTGGGTGATGTAAACGTGAGATACACATTACATCAGTGACTGATGTAAGGGTTCGCTACACATTACAGCAGTAACATATGTGACCATGAGTTACCCACTACATCAGGGAGTGATGTAAACATGAGATACACATTACATCAGTGAGTGATGTAAGGGTTCGCTACACATTAGAGCAGTAACATATGTGACAATGTGTTACACATTACATCAGTGAGTGATGTAAGGGTTAGCTACATATTACAGCAGTTACATATGTGACAATGAGTTACCCACTACATCAGTGAGTGATGTAAACATGAGATACACATTACATCAGTGAGTGATGTAAGGGTTCGCTACACATTAGAGCAGTAACATATGTGACAATGTGTTACACATTACATCAGTGAGTGATGTAAGGGTTAGCTACATATTACAGCAGTTACATATGTGACAATGAGTTACCCACTACATCAGTGAGTGATGTAAACATGAGATACACATTACATCAGTGAGTGATGTAAGGGTTCGCTACACATTAGAGCAGTAACATATGTGACAATGTGTTACACATTACATCAGTGAGTGATGTAAGGGTTAGCTACATATTACAGCAGTTACATATGTGACAATGAGTTACCCACTACATCAGTGAGTGATGTAAACATGAGATACACATTACATCAGTGAGTGA
>JASIRB010003135.1:0-83334 GCA_030323885.1 Branchipolynoe longqiensis | reverse complement strand
TTGAAGATTTATACTGCCTATTATGGATAAGTCTGAATAGACTTGTTTTCACCATTAGACAGTTTGTCGATAGAAAGCCCAAGCCTACACTTGCACCGACCCAAGGGATTGTTAACCTCCCACAGCAGATAGACATGGTATGAGAGAAACTGGCATTTGATGACACTGTAAGTTATATACAGCAGTGGACATACAGATTGGCAGAGGTAGGGACAGAGGGAATCGAACCACCGACCTTCAGATTAGGAGTCCGACTTAGAAAAGTTCAGAACACCACCCTGCTCATAACAGATAAAGGCCCAGTCACATACACGTTAGTGGACGAAGTTGAATGTAGTGGAGGCTAACATAGTTGAACATAGTTGAATGTGGTTGAACGTAGTTGAGCATAGTTGAACGTAGTTGAACCTAGTTGAACATACCAGCATCCATACTTCTCCATCCTGCTAACTTGGTAATAATGTGGGTGGGCCGTGAGTTCCTATTTAATCTTTGGACATGTTGAAAACAGCGCTACGGTACTGTGGCGAAATCTCCGTAGGGGCCTACTCTTAATGTACTCTAGCATACTCTAGCATACTTTAGTGTACTTGGACGTAGTTGAACATAGTTGACCGTAGTGGAAGCTAACGTACGTTGAACGTAGTTGAACGTAGTTGAACGTAGTTGAACGTAGTTGAACGTAGTTGAACGACCTTGAACTTAGTTGAACTTAGTTGAACATAGTTGAACGTAGTTGAACGTAGTTGAACATAGTTGGAAGTAACTGAACATAGCTGAACGTTGCTGAACATAGTTGAACGTAGTTGAACATACCGGCATCCGTGCCGTAACATATTTATTCATACCAAAACCTGCCGTACCTTAACATTTTTCACTGTAGTTTAAGATACTTACACCACGTTTGACCCACATTAATTCAACTACGTTCACTAACGTGTATGTCACCAGGGCTTGAGTATGTTAATACTTGTTTTCACCGCTGGGCAGCACTAGTCCAATTTGATTCAAATCTTTCACCAGCAGGTATTGAGATGTGCATCCCTGGGTGTCAATTGATTGATTGGTGATGGTTGACGCCGTGTCATCAGTACGCGTCGTATTTACAGTGAAATGTTAATAGTATTTATTCTATCAGTTTTTTTTTGTAAATCACATTTATATGTTTACATTGAAATTTAAATGGTAAAATCAAAATGCAGTGCATTAGGCAAAATGAAATTGATCTACTTTACCTGTAAAGCACATCGACAACTTATGTTTTACTGAGAACAACTAAAATGGATTTGTTGGTGTTTGTGACTGAACTCTTCATTTAAGATCAAGTTTTTTTAAATCTGTCGCAAGATGCATCAATTTTATTGACCAGAAAAGCGAACGTTAAAGAATTACAAAAAATAGTGGACTGGAAGAATAGTGCCTCAGCGATGACTAAATATGTGTTCAGATGAATAAGATATCGACAACAAATTAAAAGAATAGAATAGGTGACGTCTAAGAATAGATTGAAATATTTCAACATACAGTACAACCCCATTAAAGCAAGCCCTGTTAAACCAAACGATCGGTTAATCCTAACTTTTTTCGGCATCCCGGCAAAATACTACCATTTATCATATAAAAAAGTTGGTTAAACCAAAGTCGGTTAATCCAAAGTATCGGTTAATCCAAACAAAATTGTTGGGCCCCAGGCCAGTTCCGGCATGGTTAAACCAAACTTTCATCTGTTTATAAGGTCATCTGATACTTTTTTATATGATAAATGGTAGTATTTTGCCGGGCCACTGAAAAAAGTTTGGATTAACCGATCGTTTGTTTTAACTGAGCTTGGTTTAACGGGGTTGTACACTATATACATAAAAAAAACAATAATCAAAGTATCCACATACATTGTATATTACATTCATAATGCACCCGAGTTTTTGCCAAAGCCAAGTCAAAGTCGAAGACAAAGCTCGGTTAAACCAATGATCGGTTATTCCAAACACATTTCTAGAGTCCCTTCAAGTTTGGTTTAACAGGGTTATACTGGATGATGTTTTTCTTACCTCCAGTGGCAAGCTATTCCACAAAGTGGGATCTGTCATACAGGAGGCACAATAGAGTATTTCAGCTTCCACTGGTACCTCAGGAAAGATTGAAGCTGGGATTATTGGGTCATGTTGCCAGTGGCCTGATTTCCCAGTGGGGCAGCACTATAAAGTCACTCACCATGAGTGTGCAACGTCGCAGCCTCAACTTAGCCTAGAAGGTTAGGTTTGTTTGTTGTTGTTTTATGTCCTAGCAACATCTAAGGTCATATCAGGACGGGTACTGACTTGTGACAGTGCACACTCATGGTGACTTTATAATGCTCCCCCACTGGGAGATCAGGCCACTGGCAACATGACCCAATATCCTGCTCAGTCACATTATCCTGACACTAGGCTAAACCAGGCCTCGCCCTACCCTGTTAATGGCAAGCGCCAGGCTAGGAAGTGACGAGCATCACTTTTATAATTAATTGGTTTGACTCGACCGGGAACCGAACTCCCGACTTTCCGCACACGAGGCCCGCGCCCTACCGATTATATTAGGCCACCGTGGTGGTAGAAGATTAGGGGAGATGGTTTAATACTCATACACAAAGTGGTATTTTATGTATTGTAAAATATTTGCTTTGACCAATTTAACCGCAATTGACATTCAGAATTAATGTACGGCAAGAATCCTACCAAGTTGAGTCATCAAGACACACATAGTTATAACCACAAAGTGAATTTAAATTATGTCACTTGTGGTGAAGGATAGGGCTGGGAGTGGCACCAACCCCAACTTCCGGTGTGTGAGCTGAAGCTGTGACCCGGCATGCTGGGTATCAGCTTCAGTCCTTCCTGAAGGACCAGCGGAACTCTGAATACCCGGATTGACAGAAATTGAGTCAAAGCAGAGAGACGCCCTGTCACACTACGACGTATTTCGTCAACGTATTCCTAGCATATGACAGTGTATGACACCTTATCATAGAAAGTATGGACACACACAATACGCTTGCAAAACGCTCAGGGATCGCTCGCAGAATGCTGGTGAACATTATATACGCTATTTGATCGCCAAAAGTATGCCTTATTTGTTAAATACATCAACACATGGTGGAGAAACGTCAAACGTACTTTAGACATACTTTAGACTACATTATTCATATGTTGTCATACATTATCAATACGTTGTTGATACGCAGACTGTGCATTTCCGCAAGCTCGACTTACGACTAACATACTTCAACGTATGTATAAGTTACGTCTAGCGTTTAACAACGTATTATAATGTATACAAAGGATATGCCTAACGTATACTAACGTATACCCAACATGTTGTCGTACGTTTAAGTTTTTATACATGCACAACATTTTTTCGGAGCCTTGGTGTGCGACACCGCATGACGCCGTATGACAGCGTATACTAGTGCCGAAGTACCCGTACCATATCTCTACGTACAACGACGTGTTGGCCCAAAATCACAGACGTCGGCATACGCTAATGCTATACGTCGTAGTGTGACAGGGCCTTAAGTTGATCTATTTATAGAGCTGGTTATGCCATGCAGAGGCAATTAATAAGAACTAAAATGTGAATAAGTTTGAATAGATTGTAGTGAATAGGCAATTCCCACTTCCGGTATAGAAACCTGCGAAGGGAAACCATGCGCAACCCCACTGTGGTACGCAATGATCTAATCAATACACATGTATGTATGCAACATATATAATTACTATTTCATAGGGGAATTGTCAAACTATACCATAAGTAAGTCTTGGAATGATTAATATTGTTATTTCCGCTGACTTGAGCTGGCTGCTGATGACAATATCAGACTACATATACATCTGTCGTGGGGGTGATGACAATGGGAAATATTGCGCCTAGAATGGGACTCGAACCCACATCTTGCATTTTGGGACAGTATGCTAACCATTACACTCCCTAGGCTCCCTGATGTCACCACACTACCCATGCCCACCTGTCTGTACGGCTCCTTGCCTGAGAGGTCAGTGCAGACTGCTACACTCGTCCCCCTGGAATTGTAAGTCTTTTAATACTTACAATTACATACATACAGGCAATGCACTTACACATACATATACAGGGTAGGTTAAACAACCATACAGCGCATTGCTTGTACAGGATGCTGGTCACAGCAGCAGTGTGGTGAGGGAATGCTGAAAATAGGAAATATTGCGACTAGAGATGGACTTGAACCCACATCTCTTTGCATTCAGGCCCACTATGCAAATTACACCACCTAGGCTCCTTGTTGTCACCATACTACCCACGCCTACCTGTCTATGTGGCTCCTTGCCTGAGAGGTCAGTGCAGACTACCTCATGTCTTGAAAAATAACTGTATTGTCACATGGCTGGAAGGCCAGGGCCACGGCACTGACAAAAGACTTTATTCAATGAATAAATTATATTTACAACAACAACAATTTTATCTTAAATCAGCATTTCCTCACGTTGTGCATTCATTGCCTGTGGTTAGAATGAATAAATACCTTAACGCCAATAAAGATATCTGGCAGATCCCCAATAAGGACGTGTGTCGATCCATTTATCTCCCAATCACTGATTGTAGGGTACTCGAGTATGTGCTGTTACATAAATGAAATGGATTTGTTAATCTTGGCATAACTACGAAGTGTGATATTGACGATGCATCGATGTGTGATATGTGTGGAACTCGGCCGTCAGAGCCCGAAGTATCACTAGTCACCCCAGGTGTGTTCTGACATCGGTCTGTCAGTTCCGACCTGGTGTCACTCTCCACAATCTCATAAGGAAGAAAGGAAGACAAGTCAAGCAACATTGACATTGAAGAAGTTGTGCTTTAGTGGCATCAACTCCTGTTCAGCTACTGGTTACCTATCACCCTCACTCCTTACCAACTGCACACACAGATCCTCATGACTCTTGCTGGTGTATATCCCCAGTGCCTACAGCCCATTGAACCTGAGTCACATGGTTGTTGCACACAGCTCAGTGTCTTTTAAATAGCTGCTGCTAGTTTGGGTGTAGAAAGTGGAGTCTGAGACAAAGTGTCTGGAGTCCTGGACAAGAGTGCCTAGAGTGGGGTCTGTCTGTCAGGTATAAGGAATGCAGGTGACTGCACTCCCACAGCCAGCCAATCAGACACCCTCTACAACCTGGGGGGGGGGGTACCCTAATAGGTGGCAGCTGTCACTCAACCCCAGCTGCAGGTGGTGTCCATAATGTCTGCAGGATGGCTGGGTGTGCTTGCCCATCAGCCCCGTGGTAACAGGTAGTTGCAGACAGCTACAATAAACATATATTAAAAATGTCCTTCCCCTCCACTTGCATTCTTTCTGGTGCTTGGAGGGGCCATTTCACTAATCATTAACCGTCTCTTAAGTATGAACATCACATCACAATCTCGATCGCTATGTGTCATCACATTTTCCACATAGACGCTTATGTCACACAGCGAGTGCGGCACCCCTTGCTTCTCTGTTACATAATCCTGGTACCCACTCCGTCCCCCGAGAATAGTAATACTTTTTGCCAATATATAAATCCGAACCGAAAATCGTATATTTTTACAGGTGGAATTAACTAATTAAAATAAATTATAATCCTAAAATTGCACAATAATTGCCCCCTCCCACATAACGAAATATATTTCACATTATCTAATGTTATATAAATATGGTTTGGATGGTGATGGAAATTGGAAAAATTGTACATGTAGCAGGATTCGAACCCACACCTCTTGCCATTCCAGAGCTAATGTGCTAACCATTACACTATCTAGGCTCCCTGATGCAATCACCCTACCCATGCTCACCTCTCTAAGTGGCCCCTTGCCTGCGAGGTCAGTCCAGACAATTACACTCATCCCTGAATGAGTGTAATAGTCTGCACTGGAAGTGTAAGTTAAAACCTGGAATTATTAGTCTTTTAAATAATTTATGTCTGTAAATAATTTGATGCTTACAATTACATACATATAGGCAATACACTTACATATTTGAGCCTGTCTCAAAAGGTGTCCATAGTAACGATTAACACAAAACAGCACAGAAACAGTTACACTGAAAACACAAGGACATTTGCTTCAAATCAATATGTATTCTGTTGGGATTATGAAACACCATGTAAAAAACAAATCAGTTTATGCCGAGCAAATGCATAAGTAGATAGTTTGTTGATCGTTAGTATGGACAAAGTTTTGTCCCATATTACTTAGCACCTTTGGAGACAGTCTCATTTACATACACAGCATAAGTTCCTCAACCATACACTGCATAGCTTGTACAAGATCCAGGTCATGGCAATCAGTTTCATGGGGATGATGTGCACTTAGGGCAGGATTCGAACCCATACCCCTTACATCCCAAGGCTAGTGTGCTAACCATTATATTATTTGTGCAAACGGTGAAAGAAAGACAAATCCTTGACCTAAAAACGTACAAAAATATCTGTACAAAATAAAAACTGGAAACCCCAACTGAACTGCACCACAAGGGGGCAGGTGATATGTCACGGCCCACCAACTGGACAGCCCAGGGCAGGATAACCGGAAATATAAAAGCCAGATAACATATCCAACAACAATATAAATCAAATCAAATTCAAACAAACATAACTCAACCACCTATTACGTACAGGCCTATGGACATGTAAATAAAGTAGGCTAGTATAGAATTAGGTAGAAAAAAGCGGAAAAGTCTTCCCAAGAAAACCCCAAAACACTAACATAGAACCTTAAGAAAACAACTAACATAGTAATAAGAATAGAACAAAAATACAATGCCAAGAGGGCCCAAACAATCTAACATAGGCTACTAAACATACCAACAGACTATCTATCTGCAACTGAAATGCAGACAATCAAATAACTTATCAGCAGCTACTGCTTGGTAAGACAACACCAACACTACAGCTGGCCAGCATTGAAAACAAGCCTGGGTACACGGGCTTACATGCTATGGACAGTATAAATAGAGCCTCAATAAAAAATAAAAAAAGGCTCTCTGATGCAATCAATCACCCTATCGACACCCATTTGTCTATCTGACTCTTTGTCTGAGAAGCCTTAGAAGTCAGTGCAGACTACCACACACCCATATATATATGGCATGTATATTATATTATATGGATATAAATGGACAGAGGTGTTTTCATTTTGGTAGATCATTATTATTATTGCCATGATTATTGTGATACATATTAATGTCCAATCATTGACCACAACAAGCTTTCTCCCTATGAGCATCCGAAGCGCCATCTATGGGGGGTTTCTGCCACTCCAAATGGCATACCCACCACTCGCTACAGGAATTACACATTTTTGTACCAGTAGAGCCAATATTTGTGCTCACCCACAATGTAAATAAATAGTGTCCAACCCATGCTTGTCTCTTCTAGTTAACATCATAGCAAGATGTATTGATTAGTCTACGCAAGAAGCCACATAGACAGGTAGGCATGGATAGAGTGCTGACATCAGGGAGCCTAGGTGGTGTGATGGTTAGCACACTGGTGGGGAATGCAAGAGATGTGGGTTCAATTCCCACTCTGGGCGCAATATTTCCAATTTTCATCACCCCCATGAGACTGGTGCCATGACCATGATCCTGTACACAGGCTACGTGTTGTATGGTTATTGAACCTACCCTGTGTATGTATAATATATAAGTGCATTCCCTGTATGTATCTAAGTGTAAGCATTAAAACCACTTGTGGACGTAAACCATTTAAAATACTTACAATTCCAGAGGGAGCAGTGTAGTAGTCTGCACTGACATCTCAAACAAGGAGCCACATAGACATGTAGGTGTGGATAGGGTGGTGACATCAGGGAGACTAGGTGGTGTGATGGTGATCACACTGGCCCGGAATGAAAGAGTTGTGGGTTCGATTCCCACTCTTGCCGCAATATTTCCCATTTTCAGCAGCTAACAACATATATGCGAATGCAGGGGGACTGCGGTGTGGGCGAGTAGGTGGCGCCACCTGCTCAGGTCATGAGGAACCAGTAGATGACCTAATGAGTAGGTGACCAGCCGATGACTTAGTGGCTGGGGGAGTAGATGAATCTTCCAGCTTATTATACTCGTATAATGGGTTGTACAGCATATAAACCTATTTATGTATATTCATTTTCAACATTTCAATTTTATTTTATTTGTATATTGTATAGTACCATGCTTGGTTTGACAAGCACAATACTAGGCTGTGTTGATTTGTACATATATATAGACACTTGGACTTTGACACCTACTCGTTATCAGGGCAGATGTCCAACTGAACACAACCTAACAGATACGATAGGTGTGTATGAACTCCACACTGGTTAGATAAGTGAATACTACCCACTAGGTGGCGCTGCCCATTCTGCACATGCGCAGGCCCATTGCCCAGTATCATGAATGTGCCCATCACCCAATATTAACGTGTGGGTGAATGTGCCCAGTACCCATTATCATGAATGTGCCCATTACCCAGTATCATGGATGTGCCCATTATCCAGTATCATCCATGTGTCCATTACCCAGTATCAATAATGTGCCCATTACCCAGTATCATGAATGTGCCCATTACCCAGTATCATGAATGTGCCCATTATCCAGTATCATCGATGTGCCCATTACCCAGTATCATCAATGTGCCCATTACCCAGTATCATGGATGTGTCCATTACCCAGTATCATGAATGTGCCCATTACCCAGTATCATGGATGTGCCCATTACCCAGTATCATGGATGTGCCCATTATCCAGTATCATGAATGTGCGCATTACCCAGTATCATGAATGTGCCCATTACCCAGTATCATGAATGTGCCCATTACCCAGTATCATGAATGTGCCCATTACCCAGTATCATGAATGTGCCCATTACCCAGTATCATGAATGTGCCCATTACCCAGTATCATGAATGTGCCCATTACCCAGTATCATGAATGTGCCCATTACCCAGTATCATGAATGTGCCCATTACCCAGTATCATCCATGTGCCCATTACCCAGTATCATGAATGTGCCCATTACCCAGTATCATGAATGTGCCAATTACCCAGTATCATGAATGTGCCCATTACCCATTATCATCGATGTGCCCATTACCCAGTACTCTCGGTCAATAACTCTCCCACCCCCTCCACTTTCACTAATTTCCAGAAGTGTATCGCTTTAAGTTTGTTTGCTGGGGTTTTAGATCGTAACAGCATGTAAGGTCACATCCGGTTTGTCACCAATTGGTGACAGCACCGCGCTGAGTGATGGTTTTATACCGCTGAATCACTGGAGACCATGCTGCCAGCACCATGACCCGATATCCCACTCAGTCGCATTATTCTGATACTGAGAAACCAGAACTTGGGATAACTGAGTGACGCTGGGCGCCAGCCAGGCTTATGCCAAGTACACACCTACCCTATACTATTCGCGCACTAAAACTCCCGACTCGACCCGACCCGCTTAAAACTGAAAACGGGCCGATTCATTTTTCGAATCGCGAATCGCAATCGTAATCGGCCCGTTTTAGCCCTAAAACTGAGTTTTTAGTCGCGAATCGCAATCACTAGGTGTGTGCGGGGAGTGCACACATAGAGATTTTTGTGCGCGAAAAGGGCAGTTTTAGATCGTAAACACTAGGTGGGTGCGGATAAACGGTAGGTATGTACCTGGCATTAGGTAGCGACCATTGTCAAATTTGCAAGTCATTGCTTTGATTTGTTAGGGTTTTTGAATAATGATCTCTGACAACTGAAGTGAGGTAGAACTCTGGCCGATTCGGCCATCTGATGCTGTCTAATGCGGTGAGGATGGTGTAGAAGGGGAAGGGGGAGGGCCGGGTGAAGGGAGGGGAAGAGGAGGAGTCGGGGGGGGGGGAGGAAGGGGGCTTACGTCAATCAATTCCCAGTGTAGTCTTTACTTGGTTCAAGGATAAGGACTTGTTCAATTACCGCGGTGCAGTGGACGTGACATAGCCAGACGTGACGTGGCGTGACGTGGCGTGACGTGGGGTGACGTGGCGTGACGTGGCGTGACGTGGCGTGACGTGGCGTGACGTGGTGTGACGTGGCGTGACGTGGCGTGACGTGGCGTGACGTGGCGTGACGTGGCGTGACCTAGCGTGACGTGGCGTGACGTGGCGTGACCTGGCTTGACGTGGCGTGACGTGGCGTGACGTGGCGTGACGTGGCGTGACGTGGCGTGACGTGACGTGACGTGGCGTGACGATGCTCACGTCATCTCCGTGGCTTGGATTGATTCAATATCATTCAGTATCACTGATACCCCGGTGTTGCCTGCCCACCTACACGTGCACATCTGGCAGGGTTACTTCCGTTGTGTCCACCACCTATTTGTGCCAACACCCGCTCACCAATGACTTACAAAATGAATACTTATCAGTACCTAGCCAGGCCACGGGAATTACTAGAATAGGGCAAGGACTGGTTTGATCAGTATCAGGATAATATATTTGAGTGGGATATATGTGATGTACAAGTATTATGCAAGTATAAAGCCACGGAAGGGAATTGTTATTATTATTATATATTATTGTCACTGTACATAGTCTCTGTGGGTGCGTCCCACCCCCACCATCATGAGAACAGTGGCGCCACCACCAGCCAATCCACAGTGTCACTCACGCCTGAGGATTTCTTTTGGGCTAAGGCTTACTAATCCCTATGCCAGAGAATATACTATTTCAACGCACTTGTTGTCTTGTCCATTTATTGTACTGTAGCCTTTATGTATATATGTGTATATATATGAGGTTTAACGTATTATGAGAGTATAAAGGCATGGAAGGGAATTATTTCCTAATTTCTATTATTATTATCATTACACTATTCACTGTACTGCCTCCTTCATGGGTCATGCCTTGTGGCGCCACCCCCGGCGATCCGCAGTACCTGTAAACCCAGAAAACATCACTTGGTTCAGGGGATTTTTTTTATATTTATATATATATATATATATATATATATATATATATATATATATATCATCATCATCATCATGCTGTCGGTCGCGATGCGACAAAGACTGCTTTCATTATTTGACTGCCGCTCTCCATTTAGCTCTCTGCTATGAGAGTGATGTCCATGAGTGGGTCTTAATGTCTCTCAGCTTCAGGTTTCTCTCGATGGTATCCTTGAACCGGAGATGAGGGCGCCCTCTCTTTCTGTAACCAGAAGACAGTTGAGAGTAGAGGATCTGCTTTGGTAGCCTGTCTGATGACATCCTCATGAGGTATCCATCCACCAGAGATTCTTTTTGATCAGAAGATCTTCCATAGAGGGCAGCCCCGTCCGTTCGAGTATTTCCTTATTTGTCACTTTGTCCTTCCAGGTTAGCCTCATGATTGAACGCACATGTCGCATCATGAAGGCATGCAGGTTTTTCACCTGTTGTCTGTACACTGTCCAGGCCTATATATATACATATTCCATAAAGTGGGATATATAGGATATGAACTAAAACCTGCCACAATGTATCCAAGCAGCCAAGGAGTAAGGAGGATACATGTGCTTGATGTGATGAATCAAGGCTAACAACAGAAGGTGGTTTATTTTTTGTTTTCAAAAATGAAAAAAAATGTATGGAAATAGAAATGAAAGATTGAGCAAAAGATATTTAACAAACGTGTAAGAAGAACTACATAAGTGGGGCCTTTGTATCCGGGTGTGTGTACACAGACCTGGTAAGTGGTAGTCGGCCACTTGATGCCCTTTCAGCCCGCCAAGGAGTGTCTATGGGTACACTAAGGGCACTAGCAGATATATATAAGACACATGAAGGGCTATGCGAATATAGGGGCAGAAAATACATTATGCTTGTTTAAATATATTACGAAATGTTTATTGCAAACGGTTTATTGATATGTTATTATTATTCCACCGTGTACTGCGAGCCTGCTCCGGCACAAGCAGATATATATATATATATATATATATATATGGGTCACTCTCCTCAAATATGGGTCTCCAAATATGGGTCACTCTCCTCACGCCTGTGGGGACACTAAGGGTACAAGCAGATGTATGTGATGTATAATGTATTATGCGAGTATAAAGATACATAAGGGAATATTACTTGTTATTATTGTTATCCTCCGTAAGATACTACACTTTACCAGGGGCGCCATCTCGCCCACCTCACCTACCCCGGATGTTGACCAGTGTCAGTCGCAGCAGAGGATTATATATATATATATATATATATATATATATATATACTTATATATATATATATCACGCCACAGTGTATGACCGCCACCAGACAAGTTACAGCATTTGAAGGCAGGGGGCGACACAGTCGGACTGGTTGCATAATAGATGAACAATTTAATAACAGATCAGTACAGTAGATGAGTTAGAATATAATAAGGTGCGAAAGCTTCCGATTAATTATACTTGCATAATGCTTATACATCACATATATAAATATGGGTCACTAACCTAAAACCTGGTGAGAAGGGTGCCATGGAGGGTGAAAATCTAATATTTGGATCTTTAACACCATGACCTGATATCCCACTCAGTCCCATTATCCTGACACTGAGCCAACCAGTCCTTGCCATATCCTAATAATGCTCAGCGCCTGGCTAGACATTAACAAGTATACATTTTTAAGTCATTGGCTTGACTCGACCAGGGATCGAAAACCACAATCTACCAAAACAGGAGACGGATGCTCAACTCATTCGGCCATCCCGTTTGGTCCTTGGTGTTCTCTGTGGCAGAGTGATTAGAGTGACTGACTTTTTTCTAGGTCGGACTCCTAATCTGAAGGTTGGTGGTTCAATTCCCCATGGCCCCACCTCTGCCAATTTGGATTTCCATAGCTGTGTATAACGTACAGCATCATCAAAGGACAGTTGCTCTCATACCATGTCTATGTAGTGTGGGAGGTTAAAATTCCCTTGGGTTGGTATAAATGTAGGCTCGGGCTTTCGATCTACAAACTGTTTAATGGTGAAAACAAGTCTATTCAGACTTATCCATGATAGGCAGTATAAAAAAACAAGAAAAAAATTACATTGTGTATCTGCGGTAGCCTGGTAGCAACGTACATGTGAATAGCCACTCATAATGACGTACAATGTAAATACCATAATCCCCGGCGGATATTCCAGATAGGAAACATTTGACACTAAATTCTATCCGCTAAATTAACCCACAGGGTATCGGCAAAACTAATGATCACCCAAATAGGGGCAGAGGTAAAAAAGATAAGTCCCACCGCGACGACCACACACAGGTCAAGTTCAGTGGTATGTGAGGTGGGTGGAAGGTGGCGCCACCAGTACAGTTTGGCAGATGAACAGGAAAGAATGAGGTAGTACCGCCTTTCATGAATTTATACTTGCATAATTCTGTATACATCATATATATGCATGTAATGTTGTGCATGCGATTATAAAGAATATAATAATGGTTGGGAAGCATTCATTGTGTAAAAATATATGGATTTTTTGAGGATTATGGGTGGGTGGTTATGTGAATGGGATGTGTTACTATTGGTGTAAACTGTCTGCAGAGCTACTACCGGTTATGTTTACCTACGGGGCCGATGGGCAAGCATACCCAGCCATCCTGCATACGTTATGGACACCACCTGCAGCTGGGGGTTGAGTGACAGCTGCCCCCTAGTAGGGCGTCACCACCCAGGCTGTAGAAGGTGTCTGATTGGCTGGATGTGGTAGCCCAGTCACCTGCATTCCTTATACCTGACACACAGACCCCACTCTAGGCACTCTTGCCCAGGACTCCAGACACTCTTGTCTGGGACTCCACTTTCTACACCCAAACTAGCAACAACCATTGGAGTCAGGTTCAATGGGCTGTAGGCACTGATTCTGATATACACAAGCCCGTCATGTGGATCTGTGTGGGCAGTTGGTAAGGAGTGAGGGTGATACTGATCGGTCGCCAGTAGGTGAACAGGAGCTGATGCCAATAAAGCACAACTTCTTCACTGTCAATCTTGCTTGATTTGTCTTCCTTTCTTCCTTATGAGATTGTTGAGAGGGACACCAGGTGGGAACTGACAGACAGTTGTCAGAACACACCTGGGGAGAGTAGTGATATTCGGGACTCTGACAGCCGAGTTCACTTAATATTACAATTGGCTGGCGAACAAATAGATGCTCAGGCCTCACTGTGCAATACAAAGAAAATCATGTATCTTACACATGAAGCGATGGTCACCTTTATATACCAGACCATGAAGAAACCAGCAGCAGTCACATGACCAGCCCTCCCTGCTGGGGCCGGGTATTTAATAGCCCATAACACATGCTGCGGGGTGAGTTCATGACCGGTGCCCACCCTCTCGGGGAAATAAAAGTCTGTACCGACACTCTAATGGTCACATATTTCTTTCGTTCTTCCGATCCGATGTTTGAGTAGGGAGAATCAACCTCATCATATTTGTTTAACTCAAACTATCCTTCATCATGTATTCCGAAAATGTGCTATAAAGACAAGTCAAAGTAGAGAAATTAGAGAAAATATTCTATACCTTATTCTATATACCTTTTGTGTAAATAACCTTGAATTGAAAAATGGCTGGAAGATCAATGCTTTGGCACTGACAAAAGACTTATTCAGCAGAATAAACATATTTACCCCCGTTGTGAACAGCCAAAGAACCCGTGTGAAGAATAACTGTTGGCCGTCGCAGTTACTGCTCTTATACTCAGTACTATCAGGAGGATCCTGGCAACTGTCTGTCAGTCACCCACCAGTAAATACCAAAACACAACTCATAAGAAAGAAAGGGAGACAAGTCACGCAAGATTGACAGTGATTAGGTTGAGCTTTATTGCTACAACTCTTGTTCACCTTCTAGTGACCTGCCACCCTGACTCACTTACAACCTGCCTCACAGACCCACATAGCTTCTGCTTGTTCAGTCAAAATCAGTGCCTACAGCCCAGTGAACCTAAGTCCTATGGGTGTTACACACAGCTCAGTGGTGAACTGCTTCCTTTGGTATCTCTAGAGTGAGTGTGTGGTATGTCCAGCAAATGCAAGGAGTACAAGGGTGACTGGGCTCACACAGCCAGCCAATCAGACACCTCTGCAACCTGGGAGGGGTGGGGCCCAAGAGGGGGCACCTGTCACTCAATCCCAGGGCAGGTGGGGTCCCTAATATATGCAGAATGGCTGGGTGTTCTTACCCAGTGGTCCAGTGGTAACAAGTAGTCATCATACAGTTACAGTAAGCAATAATCTATGCTCCTCTCCATTTGCACTCTTCCTGGTGCATGGAGAGAACATTTCTGTAATTAGTAACCCTATCTTAATATCTGGACATCATACCACAATCCCGGTCACCGTGCATCATATAATTGACACATAGATATTTATATGTCACACAGCGAGTGGACACACATTGCATCACTATTGCATAACAATGGTCCCCAACTCCGTCGCCCAAGATATTGATATGATTCCAAGCTCGGTTATTATGACTGAAAGACTGTATATTTTTACACATGGTTTTCTGGTAAACTAAGCAAAGACAATGCACATCAGGTACGCCCGCTGGCCAATTTTATATTCAAATCCAGACCCTCCCTTCACACATCACACCCAATAGAAGGATTCGAGAAGTTACAATATGTCAACAATTATTTCTCACCTTGCACCTACATGTATAATCATTGTTTTAGTCCTATCTATTTGCCAATGCATATCAATATTATACAGTAAAACATCTCTAAATCGACCGACCTTGGGACCGACTTTAAGTGGTCCATTTAGGAAGGTGGTCGGTTTAGGGAGTTAGAATATGGTTACAATGGCATTGTTGGGACCCAAATAAAACGATCGATATAGCGGAGTGGTCGATCTGTGGAGGTGGTCGGTTAGAAAGGTTTTGCTCTATACTTGAAATTGCCCATGGCAAACCCAGTCATGTAAAAAGGGGGGGAAAAAACCACATGGCAAACCCAATTATGCACACACAAAAAAGAAAAAAAACATACAAAAAACACACTTGGCAAACCGAATTATGTCAAAATAATAAAGAAAACCATCCAATTATGTCAAACGAAAAAAATAGTAGAACCACAGCTGTATTGGTGTTGACAAAAGCATTTGCTAATTAAATAAACAAATAACTTACTTATCCTTTTAAACATTAAACAAATATTACAACTGCAACCCGCCTATCAATATCAACATCATCAGTTCGTGGAACTGACCCCATTGTCATCACGTGACCACTGCTCACCGCTCGTCCATTGCACTCAGTGGCCCATGAACTAGACTAGTGAGGCGCGGTGCAGTGTGTGACCGGGTTGGGAGGGGGGCGGGCTGCTGCCCCAGCATCGACCAAGGACGGGCATCGACTAAATCTAAATGTGCCGTCCCTGCGAGCTGGACATCGTTAAGGCGTGATTTAGGCGCCCCCCGGGCCGTCTTACCTTGGCATCCCGATGCCCGGCGGACGTAGGGGAGTTTCCTCGACGACAGCGATTGGTTGCAGGGGGCGGGGCGTGAGTCATCGGTGAGAGGGGAGGCGGGTACTCGCGACTCCCGAGGGAGGTCCGGCTCCCTTACCCGCACTGAGGGTGAGGGCAGCCACCCGCACCCTCCCTCCCCTCACCTGGCTGAAGGTGTCCGGTGTCCGGGATCCGATGTCTGGTGTATGGTATCCGGTGCCCGGTGTATGGTATCCGGGGTCCGGTTTCCGGTATCCGGTGTCTGGTGCACAGTGTCCGGTATCCGGTGTCTGGTGCCTGGTGTCCGGCGTCCAGTTTCCGGTGTCCGGTGGCCGGTATCCGGTGTACGTGGTCCGGTGTACGGCGACCAGTGTCCGGTGTCCGTTGTCCGGATATGGGATCCGCTGACCGCAAATCCGGGGTTTGGTTTCTAGTGACCAGGATTTGGTGTCTGATGACCGATATCTGGGGTCCAGGTCCAGGTCCCAGGGTCCAGGGTCCACAGTCCAAGGTCAGGGTCAGGGTCCGCGGTCGACGCTCTGTGATTTTAACCCCGGTAGGAGCTCTTAGAGTTAAAACCCAATTGTAGTTATAAATCCAATTGTCGAGGTAAAAAACTCAAATCCAGTCGTAGAATTAAAATCCAATTGTAGAATTCAAATCCAGCTGTAGAGTTAAAATCTAATTGTAGAGTTAAAATCCAGTTGTGCAGTTAAAATCCAATTCTAGTGTTAATATCCAATGTCTAGAAGGTTTCCAATTGTTGAGGTCAAATGCAATCTTCAAGTGGGAATCCAATTAGCGTGTTAAATTAAATTTAAGTGCAAGATTCAAGTTTGAGCTGAGATCCGATTTTTGAGGCTGACTTCAATTTTGATGCAAGATCCAATGTTTAAAGCTGGTTTCAATTTGAAATTGGATTCAAAATTGACGTAGGAATCAACTTGTGAGATAGGAGTCTAATTTTAATACAATTGTAATCCAATTTGTCGGCATGATCCAATTTGGAGCGGGGATCCAATTTTTGCCGGGATCCAAATTTGAGGAGGGATCCAATTTAATGTGTCCTTACACAACAGACACCAAACTATGCGATTTCCTTCCAGCCTTCAGACACACACGTCCCGACAGCGAATGACTGATAATCACGTTAATCCATGTCGGTAGTAAATCCACCATTCAACACACAACTGGAACCAGGTATAGCAGGCGCGTTGATCATAGTACAGGAAGAAGACTATAGGCGGCGCCACCAGGGTGATTCGCCGGAGCGGTATTAAAACAAATATTCAAAAGATTTGAATCAAATTGGTCTAGGACTGCCCAGCGGTGAAAACAATGATAATCCCCTATGGGTATGGTAAATAAATTCATCACGCAACATTTTTTTGTAAAAGAGGTTCGCCGAAATAGGAAATAACATAAACACATGATATCTTTTGTTCCTTATCTTCACATAATCCACTATATATCATATCATTCTATATATAACTCTACCTGGTATTCTATACTTGTCAATATAGCACGCCCAGTCCCGCAGCTAATCGCGACAGACCTTTTGTTGACGGTCCTATAATTCACCAGCGATCCGATCACCGAATGTCGTCTGCCCATATCGCTGGTTCCCCACACTTCCACAGGCTTTACTAAGCCGTTGGTGCCGATTAGTTTTCAAATCAGTGGAATCCAGACGATCTCTCCTGCATTTAGGTAAATAAATCCTGGGGAAACTGTCTTCTACACACTCCTAGAATGTACCTCGAGACGCTCGCAGACCTGGGCTTAAACTCCCGCCCGGCTGTAAGCCGACTGAGGACAGCGTTCACTTTCACGCTGTGACGTAGTAAATTGGCGGGAAAGGGCGGTCGAAAGTGCGCATGTTCGTCTGCGTGCAGCGCGTCTGCGCAGATTGATCAGCGTGGTCAGTACGTGCTGTACCCGAGACCAGTGACGGGTCCTGATGTATGTGTACATAATGTGTTGCATGTTGGGTTAAGTGCATGAGTACCAGGAGCCGAACCAGTGGTCCACAAGTGGTTCATTAAAGGTTGTGGTATGTGCTGTCTTGTCTGTGGGAATGTGAATATAAAAGACCCCTTGCTGCTTATCAGAAAGAGTAGCCTATGTGGCGGCAGTGGGTTTCCTCCAAAATAAATATGTCTCAATGACCATATGGTTGACATCCAATAGTCGATGATACAAAAATCAATGTGCTCTAGAGGCGGCGTTAAATAAAACAAGCTTTACTTTCTGTGTGCATACCAGGAGCAATCCATGCCTAAGTAACTCTGCCTGGTTGTAGTTCCGTATAATGACACGGTGGCGCCACTTGTGTGGGGGATATCAGGTACAGCCTCAATTACTACTGTGTCTAATGATCTGTGTAATATATAGAGTATGTGCGGAGTAAATATAGCATGTGTCATGTGTAGTATATAAAACATATATAGGACGTGTATCATACATAGCATACATAGCATACATACCAGATGCAGTATATATAACATATAGAGCATGTATCATATGTAGCGTATATAGCATGCATAGCATGTAGAACATGTAGAGCATATATAGCAAATCTAGCATATATATCATATATATAGTAAACCGAGCACATAGAGCATATATAGCATATATAGCATATATAGCATATATCATATGTAGCATATAGCACATATATACCAATAATATCATATATAGTAAATATAGCATATATATAGCACGTATGTCATATATAGAATATACCGCATATATAACAAATACAGCGTATGTAAGAAATATTCCATATATAGCATATATGGCTTATATCAAAACTATAACATATATATAATATATAATATATGTGGTATATAATGTAGTATCTATATCATGTTTGTATCTATATGGAAATGAGTTAACGTGTATGAGGTGTGATTGTGACGTCATACGGTGGGAAGAGGGACAATCCTATTGACATCCCTCCCCCCACCTTCGCCTGTTCCTCCTCCTGCTCCTGTTCCTCCTCTTGCTCCCGTTCCTGCTGCATCTCCTCGCCTCCTATTGCTCCTGCTCCTCCTCGCCTCCTCCTCCTGAGTCTGTGTATTCCAGCTAGACTAATCACTCCGTCTACAATACTGTGTGTGAGTCTGTGTATTCCACGTACACTAATCACTCCCTCTACAATACTGTGTGTGAGTCTGTGTATTCCAGCTAGACTAATCACTCCCTCTACAATACTGTGTGTGAGTCTGTGTATTCCACGTACACTAATCACTGCCTCTAGAAAACTGTGTGCGAGTTTGTGTATTCCACATACACTAATCACTGCCTCGACAATACTGTGTGTGAGTCTGTGTATTCCATGTACACTAATCACTCCGTCTACAATACTGTGTGTGAGTCTGTGTATTCCATGTACACTAATCACTCCGTCTACAATACTGTGTGTGAGTCTGTGTATTCCACATACACTAATCACTCCCTCTACAATACTGTGTGTGAGTCTGTGTATTCCAGCTACACTAATCACTCCCTCTACAATACTGTGTGTGAGTCTGTGTATTCCACGTACACTAATCACTCCATCTACAATACTGTGTGTGAGTCTGTGTATTCCATGTACACTAATCACTCCATCTACAATACTGTGTGTGAGTCTGTGTATTCCAGCTACTCTAATCACTCCCTCTACAATATTGTGTGTGAGTCTGTGTATTCCACATACAGTAATCAGTCCATTTACAATACTGTGTGTGAGTCTGTGTATTCCACATACACTAACCACTGCCTCTACACTACTGTGTGTGAGTCTGTGTATTCCACATACACTAATCACTCCGTCTACAATACTGTGTGTGAGTCTGTGTATTCCAGCTACACTAATCACTCCCTCTACAATACTGTGTGTGAGTCTGTGTATCCCATGTACACTAATCACTCCCTCTACAATGTTGTGTGTGAGTCTGTGTATTCCACATACACTAATCACTCCGTCTACAATACTGTGTGTGAGTCTGTGTATTCCAGTTACAATAAGCAGTCTGTCTACAATACTGTGTGTGAGTCTGTGTATCCCACATACACTAATCACTCCCTCTACAATACTGAGTGTGAGACTGTGTATTCCACGTACACTAATCACTCCTTCTACAATACTGTGTGTGAGTCTGTGTATTCCACATACACTAATCACTCCCTCTACACCACTGACCTCCTAGTAGCAGTGTCTCTCCACGGGCGACCCAGGAGATAGATCTCAGGCATTCACAGTGTTTGAAGATTGATACACTTTAGCAGACTACAGGAGGAGTGGATCCCTGGCCACTGACTATGGATCCAAACCGGTGAAGGGTGTGTGAGGGGGGAGGTGTGTGAGGGGGAGGTGTGTGATGGGGAAGTGTGTGAGGGGGGAGGTCTGTGAGACGGAGGTGTGTGAGGGGGAGGTGTGTGACTGTGAATGGGGAGGTGTGTGCGCTGGGTTAGTTGGTTGGTTCTTGGAGTTTTATGTCCTGGCAACATCTAAGGTCATATCAGAACATGCACCGCTATTCTGACAGTTCACACTCGTTGTGACTTAATAGTGCTACCCTACTGGGTAATCAGACTGCATGACCCAATATCCCACTCAGTCACATTATACTGACGCTGAGCTAACCAGTCCTTGCACTATCCTATTAATGTCGAGCGTCAGGCTAGGAAGCGACAAGTATCAATATGATAAGTCATTGGTTTGACTCGACCAGGAACTGAACTCTTGTCTTTCCCGCACGCGAGGCCCGCGCTCTGCCGATTAGGACACCGCGCAGGGCCGCGTGCAGTGGAGGGCGTAGAGTGCGCGCCGCCCTCCCCTGCCCCCACCCGTCCTCCCCCCCTCCCCTCTCCCTGCCCCCACCCCTCCCCTCTGCACTCCGCCTGGTCCTTATCAATGCCTGTTTATCGCTCGACATGTCGCCGCAGATTACCGGCAGATATTGAGGGTACCCCGACCAGGTTACACAGCCTCACACCTCCAGGCTCCTGAATCCAGTCCTGGCACTGGTTAACGCGGCTGGACTGCACATTTAGGTACTCCCCTCTTTCCTCCTCCTCCTCCTCCTCCTACCTCTGGGACCTGGCTGGCCATTCGGTGCTGTGGTCTAGGGGTGCTTTGATGTTAGCCGACAGGTGTGTGGCACAGTGTGTGGCGTGTGTATGGTGTGTAGGGGGTGTGTAGGGTGTGTGTAGGGTGTGTGGTGCATAGGGTGTGTAGTGTGTATAGGGCAGGATCTGTGTAGGGTGTGTCTAGGGTGTGTAGCGTTGTTACGGTGGTTAGGGTTTGTGTGGTGTGTAGGGTGTGTAGGTTTCTGTAGGGTGTGTGTGTGGTGCCTAGGGTGTGTAGGGTGTGTGTAGGTGTGTAGGGTGTGTGCAAGTTGTGTCTAGTGTGTGTAGGCTTGTGTAGGGTGTGTCGGGCGTGTCTGGTGTGTGCAGGGTTGTGTAGGGTGTGTAGGGTGTATGTAGGGTGTGTAGGGGGTGTAGGGGGTTGTAGCTTGTGTAGGGTGTGTGTAGCTTGGGTAGGGTGTGCATAGGGTGTGTGGGGGGTGTAGGGTGTGTAATGGATGTGTGCTGGGTTGTGTAGGGTGTAGGGTGTGTGTGGGGTGTGTAGGGTGTGTAGGGTGTGTACGGAGTGTGTAGGGTGTGTGTACGGTGTGTTGGCTGTGTAGGGTGTGTAGGGTATGTGTAGGTTGTGTAGGATGTGTGTAGGGTGTGTGTCTGGAGTGTGTAGGGTGTTTTAGGGTGTGTCTATGGAGTGTCTAGGGGGTGTGTAGGGTGTGTGTACGGAGTGTGTAGGGTGTGTGTAGGGTGTGTGTAGGGTGTGTAGGGTGTGTAGGATGTGTAGGGTGTGTGTCGGGTGTGTAGGGTGTTGTAGGGCGTGTGTCGGGTGTGTAGGGTGTTGTAGGGTGCGTAGGGTGTGTTTATGGTGTGTTTATGGTGTGTAGGGTGTGTAGGTTATTGCAGAGTGTGTAGGTTGTGTAGCGTGTGTGCAGGATTTGGGTAAAATGTGTAGATTGTGTGTACGGAGTGTGTATTGTGTGTAGGGTGTGTGTAGGGTGTGTTTAGGGTGTGTAGGGTGTGTAGGGTGTGTAGGGTGTGTAGTGTGTATGTAGGGTGTATAGGGTGTGTGTAGTGTGTATAGGGTGTATATGGTGTTGTAGGGTGTGTAGGGTGTGTAGGGTGTGTAGGTGTGTATGGTGTGTGTCATGTGTGTAGTGTGCGTAGGGTGTATATCGTGGTGTAGGGTGTGTAGGGTGTGTAGGGTGTGTAGGGTGTGTGTAGGGAGTGTGTACGGTGTGTATTGTGTTGTATGGTGTGTATGGTGTGTAGGGTATGTGTAGGGTATGCAGGGTGTTGTATGGTGTGTATGGTGTGTAGGGTGTGTATGGAGTGTTTAGGGTGTGTGTACGGAGTGTGTAGGGTGTTGTAAGGTGTTTAGGGTTTTGTAGGGTGTTTAATGTGTGTAGGGTATGTAGACTGATGTAGGGTGTGTATGGTGTGTAGGGTGTGTATGGAGTGTTTAGGGTGTGTGTACGGAGTGTGTAGGGTGTTGTAGGGTGTGTAAGGTGCGTAGCATGTATGTAGACTGTGTGTACGTTGTGTAGGGTCTGTGTAGGGTCTTCTAGTGCCGGACGTGTTAATTCCGCTAAGTGGCATCAATCTCTCACCTTGGGTACATTAGTTGAATAAGCAAGGGACATTTCAATCATGAACAATTTGTAATAAGTCGGGACTCGGCCATCTGAACCCCAAACATTACTATGCTCCATCGGTGTTCTGACAACTGTCTGTCAGTCCCCACCTTTGATTACTCTCAACAACTCATAAGGAAGAAAGGAAGATAAGTTGCGCAAGATTGACAGTGAAGAGGTTGTGCTTCATTGGCATCAACTCCTGTTCACCTACTTGCGACCTATAACCCTCACTCCTTACCAACTGCCCATACAGATCCTCATGACTCTTCCTGGTGTATATAAGAATCAGTGGTATGATAATATTGCTTACAAGCCATTGAACCAGAGTCCACTGGTTGTTGCACACAGCTCAGTGTCTTTGGAATAGATGTTGCTAGTTCGATTGTAGAAAGTGGAGTCCCCTCCAAGAGTGCTTCATGTGGGGTCTGTGTGTCAGGTATAAGGAATGCAGCTGACTGGACTCACACAGCCAGCCAATCAGACAACCCTCTACATCCTGGGCGGGAGATGCCCTAATAGGGGACAGTTGTCACTCAACCCTGACTGCAGGTGGTGTCCATAATGTATGCAAAAGGGCTGGGTGTGCTTGTCCAGCAGTCCCATGGTAACAAGTAGTCGTCAACAGTTACAACAAATATATATCAATGCTTCTCTCCTTCAATTGCACTCTTTCTGGTTCATGAAGGGAACATTTCAATAATTATTAACTGTCTCTTAAGTATGAACATCACATCACAATCTCGGTCGATATGTATTATCACATTTCCACATAGTCGCTTATGTCACAAAGCGAGTGGGCACCCATTGCTTATCTGTTACATAACCGCGGTACCCAAATCCATCGCCCGAGAATAATAATTCACAATGAGACAGGTGTGTCATAATTTGCATTTATTTGGCACAGACAGTCGAACAGTTACAATATGTCAAAATCAACACAGACAACAGGAAACTCGACAATATCAACCCTCGCGGTCTACTGTCCCTTTGTAGTTGAGGGGTGGGCGGCGGCAGAATCGGGCTAGCAGTGGTTAGCGGGTTCATGTCCAAACGGCGAGTGATGGCTGCGAGCCGTGTTGTGACGTCAGTGCCGGCGGGCCAGTCTGCTAGGTGGTGAGCAATCGGTTTTGTATGATGCTAAGTTAAGCCGATAGGTGGCGGCAGCGGCATCAGGGCGCCCTGGAGTAGGCATCCTGGAAACGGGAATTTACGCCAGGTGGCGACACAAGTACCTGAAGTCGATAAAGTCTATTCATTGTTTTGTAATATTACTACATCTGGCATATATATATATATATATATGCTGTATAAGAATAATTTGAGAATAATAACCTGGAATTCCACACTCGCTCCTCACCTCCACCCACCAGTAATCGGGTGGTAGAGCCTGGGGCTAGTCATCGACTGCTCCAACCTACTCAACCTCAGCTCCGATGGTGGCATCACTGCTTGCCTCTGCGCATTGACCTAATTCACTTACTGCTGAAAATATACATATAATATACAGCAGGGGTCAAGAAGTAAGGTGGACAAAAATAGAGAAACCATTTTGGTATCAAAGATGAATTGCCTACAGTCGGTTTACAACCATTTCAAGCAAAATCAATGCAGGAACAAATATTGCAAAAATCAAACTGACTTACAAAATTGGCAGTTATAGCTTCCTAGCCTGGCGCTCGGCATTATTATGATAGGGCAAGGACTGGTTGGGTCAGTGTCAGGATAATGTGACTGAGTGGGATATCAGGCTATTGTGTTGGAGGTTGGGTCTCTCATTGGGGCAGTACTATAAAGTCGCCATGAGTGCATGCGCACTGTCACGAGTCGGTACCCGTCCTGATATGACATTGACAGTAAATGTTGCCAGGACGTAAAACTCCAACAGCCAACCTTTTAAAACTAGTACACACCTTACACTACAGGCTCCTATTTCCTGGCCCAGTCAGGTAATACGACCCTAGATTAAATATTACTTTCCATGGTTTGTAATATCTGTAAACTATATTATTTTATGACCCACTCAAGACTGACTGTCTCTGTGGGCGACATCTGAGTAGTACTTGTAAGGTTGTTCAGGGCTAATGACCCTCCTCAGTTGTTGGAGTGATGTAGGCCTAGGGACATTTACAGTCGTGTATAACAGTTTCTATTGAAATAGACTTGAAACATGTTTAGACACATTTTTTTATTGGTAACCATTTTTTTCAGTGTCAAGGTCCTGATCTTCCAGCCATATATGCATTGCAGCTATTTATGTGGAATATAATATAAAAGAGATTATACATTATTTATCGGCAGTCACTGCCAGTCTGCTCAGTGCTCGGGTAGGAGAGGCCTGGACTACCAGGTTTGCGCCTAAGAAGGCAAACCCCAGTTTGACCCGCTGACGTTGGAGCGCGAGATCCACTATCATCTGCCATTTGCTTCCAGATTTGTGCCCAATCTGAATTAAAAAATGGTAGGCTATTATTGTACGGCCAGCCAGAGTCAGCGTTCTCAAGCACTCATACTTGTGTTGTGTTTATGTGCGCCTAGATCCAAATAATAGTTTATACCATAAGTATAAATGCACACAGACACCGTTACATCAAGTATTCCCTTCTGCGTTCTTTCATTTCTTCGCGGCAAACCTTTGTTTAATTTAGACTTTATTATATGTGTGAATGAATGTAGCATTATCTGGTCAGGAGTCCAGGGTTTTGTGTGTGTTTTCTTTTATAAGTGATCATTCTTTTCAGTGAATAAAGATATTTATTCAGCATCTACACCCTGGACTCCCTGTCATGTTATGTTGCATTCATGGACATATATAACATAGCCTAAAATAAACTAAGTTTGCAATAGTTCTCCACCCCCACCCCCCGCTTTTATTTGTTGTTGTTCCTCCGTTATTTCCAGTTAACCATATACAATGACAGAGACAGTCCAAATAGAAATGTAAAATTAAAGACCAAAGTGCACTGGGATTGGTCCCACTGCTTCACTGGTCACAGCTGGTCCGTATTACTACCAACCCCACCCCAACTGCATAATCCATAAACTCCCATAACTAACCCCACTAGAGTAACACTAGAATATTTCTAACAAACTGACATTTTTGTACTGCTCGCCTAACTCCAACTGAACATACCCTAGATTAAACTTACTACAACTTTCGCAAATGAATACAGAAAATGACTTCTGGTTATACCCCTGTCACACTACAACGTAATGAGCCAACGTGAGCCTAACGTGGTGATATTTCGTCATTACGTTGATGTACGTTGGATTACGTTATGATGACGTCATAATGACGTTAGACTGACGTTGATCTACGTCACATTACGTCGTGTTACGTCGAGTTACATCGAAGTTTTGGACATGTTCAAAAGTTTCGACGTAGCTCGAACGTAAGGGTTTACGTTCTCCGTACGTTCTGTTCACGTTCAGCGAACGTCAATGACGTTAAATGGACGTTAGGCAAACGTTCCTCACTACGGTCCACTACGTTCCACTCGTTGACCCACATTTATACCCCTGTCACACTACGACGTAACGTGTGGGCAGCGTTAAGTTAACGGGGGTCGGACGTAACGGAGCGTAGCCAGAGCGACACGCTGACGGGTCGATAACGTCGTTATAAACGTGTTGCGAACGTGTCGTCACGTAGTTCACGTCATTGACGATCCCGTAGCGTGTTGGTAACGTGCGTAACGTGATCCGAACGTGATTGGAACGTGTTCTGAACGTCCTGTGACGTTACGCCGACGTTACTTTCACGTTGCGCTCACGTCAACTACGCGGCATTCACGTCCACAATTTGCATATTACGCCGATAACTTCGACGTAATATAATTATTTTCACGTTGTGCCAACGCTGACGTAGTCACGTCGTAGTGTGACAGGGCCATTACATTTGAAATACCATGTAAATAGTCACATTGATCTAACTAATATTTATCTCGTTATATGACATTACTGTTGCTATATTGCTATGGAACATTTGGGTTACAGAATTTCATTGTGTTATATGCTGCAAATTGTGTATTCAATAGTTATTGTATACCTTACTATATATACCTGTTTGTGTAAATAACGCTGAATTGAAAAATGGCTGGAACCAGTGCTTCGGCACTGACAAAAGACTTATTCAGCAGAATAAACATAAAATATACACCCTGTTATCCGACCATTGTGTTGGTTACCGGTGCTATTCTTTTCTTTTTTTTTGTGCGTGGTAAATATGTTTATTCTGCTGAATAAGTCTTTTGTCAGTGCCGAAGCACTGATTCTTAAGTATGAACATGACATCACAATCTCGGTCGCTTATGTTAGAAAGCGAGAGTGGGGCACCCATTGCTTCTCTGTTACATAATCATGGTCCCCACTCCGTCGCCCAAGAATAATAATGTTCTTTGCCAATATATAAATCCGAACCGAAATTCCGTATATTTTTACATCTGTATTTGTCGTCATATATTAATATAATTATTTGTATAGCACATATAACAAAATTATGGCAGAAATAGAAAATTATTGGACAGTGCAACATTAACGCGATTGTGAATCTACACCAAAAGAAACCCAACTTCAATGGCCGGAAACCACTAAATGAGTACATGCATACAGAAGGACATGCTTGACCTTCTCTGTTTTTGAGATCAAATCGCTGAAGTGATGCATAAGCATTATCATCATCATCATCATGCTCTCAGTCGCGATGCGACAAAGACTGCTTTCATTACTTGACTGCCGCTCTCCATTTAGCTCTCTGCTCTGAGAGTTGCATCCATGAGTCGGTCTTAATGTCTCTCAGCTTCAGGTTTCTCTTGATAAATTTCATGAAAGCTGCCTGCAAAAGCATTGAAGTGCTGCTGGCTTTTGCAAGTTACCAATGGCACTCTCTCGGGGAGCAAATAGAGGTTTCACACCGGCAAGAACATGTCAAGACAGGCGCAAAACTATTTTTATATAAGCATTATACAAGTATAATTAATCGGAAGCTTTCCACTCTAGTTATTTATTCTCCAGCCGAAAGTGATCTACTGGTTGTTGACTTTTTTACTAAAACGTATTTTATTCATCAAATAATATCTCTAGTCAGCACCAGAGCGCTGGTCTGACGGCCATACAGTACAATTCCTTGATACATAAACGAAACTATCAGTTGTAATAGTAACTGCATGCAAATCCTGCTAAAAGTATAAATGAAATATCAGCTGTAGTAGTAATTGTGTTCAATTCCAGTTTGATAAAAGTATCATTCATTCCGTGAATAGGCATATGGTATTGCATGGTTCTAGAATTTTCTTTAACCACCTTTTCCTTCTTTCCTTTTTTCTAGTAGTGTTCTTATTATTTTTGTCATCGACTATGAAACCTCAGGCCGAGTGTGGCGCCACCTGTCTTTAGATGCAGTAACTTGTCAGACCACACACCCTCACTCTGCCCGTGTGAAATATTAATACCGAGCCCCCCAAGGGGGAGGCTAAGGACTAACACATGTATATATATACACATAAACAATAGCCGAGAGAGGCAAGATGATTTCACCAGAATCCAGCAAACGGAAACGGAAATAGCCCTATATGGGGCCGCCATTTGTATACTCATGTTGAATAATCAAAATCCAGCAAACGGAAATGGAAATAGCTCATCGAACTTCGCTACACAGCAAACAGGGTGAATGACAGCAATTGGTTAATAATATGACCGCGACTCGGGTCACCCAAGCCGCTAGAATTTCAAATCGAACACCAGGAGTGGAGTAAAATAATACTATCAAATATGGCCACCAAAGGGAGGGGTCGGTCCTAAGCATTGCTTATTCATATTATTATTATGAATAATTATTATGAATTAATTATATTAATAAAATAACTTATATAGCACATATAATTCAATAATGGCAGACATTCAACATGATTACACAGTGCATCTTTACCACAATTGTGAATTTACACAAACACACAAATAAACAAAACACCTTTTATGGGTGGAAAACAACAAATATGTATATGTCCTAGTCCACAAGCACAGGCTTGACCTTTTGTTGACCTTCTCAGTCTTTGAGGTCAGATCGCTGAGGGGTCTCTCATCCTTACTGGACTATCGTGGATGTCACAATCTGTCAACAATTCTGACAGGGAACTACGCTTCTATAGAAGGCAAGGGAGATCTGAGCACAATCATGACCACTTGAGAATCCCCTTTCCCGAGATGTAATCTAAGCTAAAGATGACCCGTTTAACCTAATGCTTAAAAACAATATACCGATGCTTAGATCCATTCTGTTTAGCTATCTCATTAGATTAGTATATGTTCTTTTTTTTCTTTTTTTTTGGTGACAAGTGTGTTATTCTGCCCATAACGTATAAGCTCCCGTGAGGGTGCTTGTTTTCAACGCTGGACAGCTGTGATACTGGATTGGTCTGGTCCCTCACTCAGGAGTGTTTACCTGATCTTTCTCAGGCCAACCTTTTGTGGTTTTGGGTGTTAGTAGTTTCTATATTAGTTTTCTTTTCATTTTCAAAGTTTTTTCCTGACCTGTATATGATAACTTAGCCTACTATGTACATCTACCCAGATGACATACAGGCGTACGGGAGAGGATCCCATCCCATTGTGCATCTACTGCATCTATATGCATTTATTGTGCAAATGCAAGAATGCATAGTGAAAATGAATAAGTGAATATGCATGACAGTGTACTGATCGTTTTGTTAGTGTTTTGTTGAAGATTTATACTGCCTATCATGGATAAGTCTGAATAGATTTGTTTTCACCATTAGACAGTTTGTCGATAGAAAGCCAGAGGCTACACTTTCACCAACCCATATACATGGTATGAAAGCAACTAGCCTTGGATGACGCTGCAAGTTATACACAGCGGTGGAAATCCAAATTGGCAGAGGTGGGGGGCATGGGGAACCGAATCACTGACCTTCAGATTAGGAGTTCGACCTAGAAAAAGTTCAGACACTCTAACCACTCCGCCACAGAGAACAGCAATGTCTCGGGGTTTACGTCCCGGCAACATCCAAGGTTATATCAGGACGGGGAATATACAGATTACTTGTTAATTGTTTGTTGGTGTCAAAATTAAGTTGTATAATTTGATGCCAAAGATGAAAATTCTGCCAAATCCTTGTATAAATATACTAGGCTGAACATCATAATCTACTTTATTTATATTTTTATTTGAAAGGGCCTCGCTTTGGTAATATTTGAAGTGAGGATCTTCAAACTTCATTTCAGGGTGGATGCTACAATGTTGGATATCATAGGCTTCCAGCGTGACAGGCTATATTAAACTCACTCAGCATGTCTCTCTATGCAGAAATAATGTTTATTAAGTGCACTAGGATTTAAATTGGATACTTAAGATTAATTCTAGGTGTTGTAGGGGGAATTGCAAATGGGAAGCCTTGCACCTAGAGTGGTACTAAAACCCACATTATTGCCATTCCGGAGCTAGCGCCCCAACCATTCAGTTATCCAGGCTCGCTGATACAATTCAGCTCTGCACCTACGCATGCAGAATTTCATCTGTGGATGTCGGTTCACCTCACTACATTTGTCGCGTACCGGGCGCGGTGGCCGAATCGGTTGAACGTGGGCCCAGCGTGTGGGCGAACAGGAGTTTGGTTCCCGGTCAAGTCAAACCAATGACTTATAAAATGCATACTTGTCACTTCCTAGCGAGGCACTTGGTATTAATAGGATAGGGCAAGGACTGGTTGGCTCAGTGTCAGGATAATGTGACTGAGTGGGATATTGGATCATGCCGCCAATGGCCTGATTTCTCAGTGGGGCAGCACTATAAAAGTCGCCATGAGGGTGCACTGTTACAAGTCGGTACCTGTCTTGATATGACCATGGATGCTGTCAGGACATCATCATCATCATCATTATGCTGTCGGTCGTGATGCGACAAAGACTGCTTTCATTACTTGACTGTCGCTCTCCATTTAGCTCTATGCTGTGAGAGTGATGTCCATGAGTCGGTCTTAATGTCTCTCAGCTTCAGGTGTCTCTTTATAATATTACTGGATACCCGGCCGTCTGAGCACCAGATGATACCACAAAACTCTTCCCAGATCTGTCAGTTCACATCTGATGCCCCTCTCAAACAAACTCATAAGGAAGAAAGGGAAGACAAGTCACGAAAGATTGACAGTGAAGAAGTTGTGCTTTATTGGCACCAACTCCTGTTCACCTACTAGTGACCTATCACACTGACCCCTTACCTTCTGTCCACACCAAGCCTCATTACTCTAGTTAGGATGTATCAGAATCAGTGCCCACAGCCCATTGAACCGGAGTCCCCTGGTTGTTGCACACAGCTCAGTTTATATATATGAAAGGTGGTAGCATCAGACAGAGTGTCTGGGTACCTGACCAAGATAGAGTGTGTCTTACTCAAGAGTCAGGAGTAGAATGTGCTGCCCAGTGTGTCTGGAGCAGTGTCCAGAATAATCCATATCAAAGTCAGGCTGGTGTGGTCAGGTGGGGCATGGGGTGCAGGGGACTGGACCCCCCACAGCCAGCCAATCAGGCACCCTCCACAGCCTGGGAGGTGACACCCCCCCCCCCCTCCATGGGCAGCAGTCACCCAACCCAGCTGCAGGTGGTGTACATAATGTATGCAGTATGGCTGATGTGCTGGCCCATCGGCCCTGTGGTAACAGGTAGTTGCAGACAGTTACAATAAATATATATATTAAAAATGTCCTTTTCCTCCACTTGCATCCTTCCTGGTACATAGAGGGAACATTTCACCAAACATTAACTGTCTCTTATATAGGAACATCTCATCATAATCTCAGGCACTATGTATTAAAATATATCTCCCATAATCTAATATGTCACACAGCGAGTGGGGCACCCATTGCTTTTCTATTACATAACCTTGGTCCCCACTCCGTCGCCCGAGGATAATAATGCTCTCTGCCAATATATAATTCCGAACCGAAAATCCGTATATTTTTACATCTTGATGGTATCGTTGAACTGGAGATGAGGGCTCCCTCTCTTTCTGTCAGGACATAAAACTCCAACAATCAACCAACCAACCAACATTTGTCGCTCTGGAATTGTAAGTCTTGCACTTACAAGTGCAAATAATATTCAGGCAGCGCACTTATAACACATACACAGGGATGGTTCAACACTATGCAGCGTGTAGAGTGTGCAACATCCTGGTCACAGCACCAATGTTTTATTTGTTTTGCTGTAAGTCCCTTTATTCATTGTAACCTTGTTATTACATTCCTTGAATAAGCATCACCACTTATGGATGATTGGAGAGCAGTTACTGCAAGTAGTCTCTCCACCATTGCTCTGACCGAGTGCAGCTTACTCAACCAACAGCAATAGACCTTCTCCACAGGAAATGCGTGGTGAGCCGCTTTCCACTGCCATCAACCAGCGGGTTGGTTGTGGAAATCATCTATAGGAACTTAGTGAGTTGCTGTGTACATTAATTCTGGCTACTGCCATCAGAGGGTAGGTTACTGGTGGAAATCTTCTATAGGATCTTTGCATCTGCACAGTGAGTTCCTATGTACAATATTAATTATGTCCACTGCCATCAGAAGGTAGATTAGAGGTGGAAATCTTCTATAGTATCTTTTCCACAGAATATGCTGCACAGGCGACTTGCCTTCGTTTTTGGTAGTCAAACCTAAACATTTTTTTTTCTTGAAGATTTATACTGCCTATCATGGATAAGACACTTGTTTTCACCATTAGACAGTTTGTTGATAGAAAGCCCGAGTCTACACTTTTACCGACCCAAGGGATTTTTAACCTCCCACACCACATATACATGGTATGAGAGCAACTGGCCTTTGATGACGCTGTAAATTATACACAGCGGCGGAAATCCAAATTGGTAGGGGGGGGCATAGGGAATCGAACCACTGACCTTCAGATTAGGAGTCCGACCTAGAAAAACGTCACTCTAACCACTCTGCCACAGAGAACACCATATTTGATGGTGGGTTCGAGGACTAATTAGTTCATACCACTGACGACAGAGGGCCAGTTCATTGCCGAACTAGTAGACTTGAACCTAGGATCCAAAGGTAATCACAGTTGCATTCCTGACAGCGCCATGTCACACGATACCCCAGTCATCCAATTATAATAAGTTGACTTTCTTTAATACACTGTGCTGAACGGTTGGAGTTGGAATCCCGGCCGAGTCAAACCAATGACTTACAAAACTCATACTTGTTGCTAGCTATCCTGGGACTAAGCATTACTGGGATAGGGAAATAATGGTTAGCCCAGTGTCAGGATAATGCGACTGAGCGCGAAATCAGGTCAGGGTACCGGCGGTCTGGTCTCCCAGTGGGGCAGCGCTATAAAAGTCACCATGAGTGCGTCCTGTCACAACTCGGTACTCGTCCTGATTTGACCTTGGAGGTTGCGGAATGTAAAACCCCAACAAACAAAATAACATGTAATGCAGTTGATGCCTAGACTGACAGGTAAAGGCCAGCTCAGTCTGTGCTGGAGAAGCCCTGGTGTTGATTAATGTAGTCCATTAGTGCTCCAGGTTTCGTTCCCTGACTCTCGCCATTGCTAGTACAGTACAACCCCATTAAACCAAGCTCGGTTAAACCAAACGATCGGTTAATCCAAACTTTTTTTGGCGGCCCGGCAAAATACTACCATTTATCATATAAAAAAGTTGCTTAAGCTAAAGTCAGTTAATCCAAAGTATAGGTTAATCCAAACAAAAGTGTCGGCCCCAGGCCACTTCCGGTACAGTTAAACCAAACTTTCATGTGGTTTTAAGGTCCCCTGAGACTTTTTTATATGATAAATGGTAGTATTTTGCTAGGTTGCCGAAACACGTTTGGATTAACCGATCGTTTGATTTAACCAAGGTTGGTTTAATGGGGTTAAACTGTATATACATAAAAAACAATAATCATAGTGTCCACATACATTGTACATTCATAATGCACCCCCGTTTTTGCCAAAGCAAAGTCAAAGTCAAAGCTCGGTTAAGCCAATGATCGGTTAATCCAAACAAATTTCTAGGGTCCCTTCAAGTTTAGTTTAACGGGGTTATACTTTACATGTATAGTGAATTTCACTCACCTCGCCAGGTGAAATGCCACACACACAGGTAGGTAGGCAGAGGTTGATTGCACCAGACAGCCTAGATAGTCTAATGGTTAGGACACTAATGGAAGGAATTGTGGAGATGGGAGGTGGGGTTCGAGTCGCAGGTTAGATCCAATGTTCCCCATTTAGGGAGCGGGACATAGCCCAGGCGATAGAGTGTCCACCTTTGAATGAGTCGGCCATCCTATCGATCCTGCTCAGTGCACGCATTTGAATTTTGAGTTATTTTCTGTTCCAACTAGTGGTCCACAACTTGTTCATCAAAGTATGTGCTTCCTGTCTGTGGGAAAGTGCCTATAAAAGACCTCTTGGTGCTTAGCAGAAAAAGTAGCCTGTGTGGCGGCAGCGGGTTTCCTCCAACGAAATGTCAGAATGACTATATGTTTGACATCCAATAGCTGATGATGAAAATCAACGTGCTCTAGAGGTGTTGGTAAATAAAACAGGCTTTACATTTTTGCTTCCCATTTACTAACAACAACAACAAAGATCAACAACAACAAAAAACATGACATTGGTCCAATGACCAGGATTATGTACATGCTATGCAGTGCATAGTGTTGAACCATCCCTAATGGTGCAGTCACACTACGACGCTTCTCACCGGCGACCTGTCAGCGTTGAAAATAAAATTAAAGCGTCGAGAAACATTAAACTTTTAGGGGAAATATGGGTAAATTGGATGCTGGCACAGCGTGTCAGTAGCGTGTTATTAGCGCGCGGCCAATGTTGTGGTAACGTATATCGGCGCCTTCTCTCAGTGTCTGTGTCTGTGTCTCTGTCTGTGTCTCTGCATGTGTCTGTGTCTCTGTATGTGTCTGTGTGTGTATGTGTGTGTGTCTCTGTCTGTCTCTCTGTCTGTGTCTCTGTCTGTGTATCTGTCTGTGTCTCTGTCTGTGTCTCTGTCTGTGTATCTGTTTGTGTCTCTGTAGGTGTCGCTGTCTGTGTCTCTGTATGTGTCTCTGTGTCTCTGTCTGTGTCTCTGTCTGTGTCTCTGTCTGTGTCTCCATCTGTCTGTGTCTGTGTCTGTCTGTGTCTGTCTCTGTGCCTCTGTCTCTCTCTCTGAGACACAGAGACACATACACAGACACACACACAGATACATAGACACACACAGATACACATAGACACACACATACACAGAGACACACACAGAGACACAAATACACACACAGACACAGAGACACAGACACACATAGACACACACACATACACACACAGACACAGAGACACAGAGACACAGACAGAGACACAGACACAGAGACGCAGACAGAGACACAGACAGAGACAGACACAGAGACACAGACAGAGACACAGTCAGAGACACACAGACACACACACAGACAGAGACAGAGACACAGACAGAGACACATACAGAGACACAGACAGAGACACAGACACACAGACACACACACATACAGAGACACAGACAGAGACACAGACAGAGACACAGACACAGACACACACACAGAGACACAGAGACACACACACACAGACACAGACAGAGACATATACAGAGACACAGACAGAGACACAGACACACACAGACACACACAGACAGAGACACAGACAGAGACACATACACACAGAGACACAGAGACACACACAGAGACACAGACAGAGACACATACAGAGACAGAGACAGAGACACACACACACAGAGACACACACACAGACACAGACAGAGACACAAACAGAGACACATACAGAGACACATACAGAGACAGACACAGAGACGCAGACAGAGACACAGATAGAGGCCCAGACACAGAGACAGAGACACCGACAGAGACACACACAGAGACACAGACACACACAGAGACACAGAGACACAACCAGAGACATAGATACATACACAGAGACACAGAGACATACACACACAGACACAGAGACACACACACAGACACAGACACACACATAGAGACACAGAGACACACACACAGACACAGACACACACATAGAGACACAGAGACACACACAGAGACACACACAGAGACACACACACAGCAACGTGCGAGCAACGTCCCTCCAACGCGCTTGTAACGTGTGTCGACGTCCGCCTAACGTCCTCCTAACGTCCTTACCCATATATTTGCGCGCGCTGCCGGTCGTTTTTTTTTTTTTACATGCTTAAAACCTTGGCGACTGGCAACGCGCGCCGACGTTGTCCGCCGACCATCAACGTCAAGTATAGTGTGCCGACGTGTACCGACGCGCGCATAATGTGCCCCCAGCGTGTCTCGATATTTCACCCATTTTCGCCCAAAAACACCACACGTCGCCAGGTCGCCGGCGAGAAGCGTCGTAGTGTGACTGCACCTGTAAGAGAATTGCAATTTCTAAGGGGATGAGTGTGTAGTGAGGCGCACTCACTCACCCTCTTGAAATGCCACATATACAGGTAGGCGTGGGTAGGTTGATTGCATCTGGGAGGCTAGATAGCCTAATGGTTTACAACGCTCGGCTCGCTATGGCAGACACGAGGGTTCGATTCGAACCCCACTCTGGGCATGATCTCGCTGATTGTTTGCGTTACCCCCTCCTTAAACCCCCCCCCCCCCCCCAACCTAATTACACCAGGACTCGTGGTTATGACTGCTACTGCACAGTGGCGAAAACACCATTATGAGCAGAATATATAAACAATCACTCAACAAAATATGTTAAAACCTGGCTGACTGAGTATCACGATACCGTGTCTGAGTGGTATATCATGACAGTTCGGGCAACATCCATAAAATCACCAAAATCAGCGCGTGCTGGCGCAACTCGGTGTCTGTCCTTATATGGCCCTATGTGTTACTAGCATGTAAAACCCCAATAGACCTAGCCAATCCTCAGGAGGGCTTCGTCGCATGTTGGTGGTGAGTTGTCCTGAAATAAAAATCTCCCTACATAAACAGGATATCAAAAATGCAGATAAACTGAAAGCAATCTCAGTAACAGCGTCTTTAGTACTAGCCACTGTCGCTAGGGGTGTTTGCAATGGCACGCATACTCTCACCGACTTGGGAATGAACGAATAAATGGTTAATGTCATACCAGCACACGCAGGACTATACAATGCCATCAAAATGTCCTAAAACCGGTTAAACAGTCCAATTTTCTTTAAAAACGCTAAAACCAAGGCAGTACTAACCATGTCAAATAGACGTTTCATACTTGTTACATTAAAATACTGTGCTCAAGCATTTGCAAAGTCAATGCATTCAATCAAAACATGTGTCACAGTCAGAGGCACTCCACATCGTATGCATTCTGGCTGGTCTTCTGCTTTAAGAAGATAACTATGAATCAAATAGCGATGTCCAATTCAAATACGCGCAACAATGGTCTCTTCGCGTCTACTTCTATGACAAGCACCTGAAAATTTGCCAAGGGTGCAAAGACCACTTCTGGTTATCGCTCACAGATGTTACACAATAGGATTAAACTTCCTTCTTGTGATAGCACATCTCATGGTGGGATGGTCGAATCAGTGGGAAACTATGAGCGCTGGCTCGCTTCCTGCGCGGAATGTTGTCAGTTTAAACCGCGACCGAATCAAAGTAACGGCTTACCAAATTTATCCTTGGCACTACCTAGCCTGGTGCTCAGTGCTAATAGGATAAGGAAATGACTGGTTTGCTCAGTGTCAGGATAATGTGGCTGAGTGGGATATCGGGGCATGGTGTCGATGGCATGGTCTCCTAGTGGGGCAGTGCTACAAAGTGTCCATGAGTGCGCACTGTGACATTTAAGTCTGTAACTACCCGACCGGATGTGATCTTAAATGTTGCTAGGATGGAAAAATAATAATAAATAAATCAACAAAGAGCTTGTGTCTGTGAATATTTTCTTTTCTATTTTGAATATATGCTTTAATTCAGCTTGCGGAAAGAATGTAACAATTTGAAGCAAACTGTGTTAATTCGAGAAGGCTAACAGCGATGAAAGGAGGAGACCCAACTAGCTCTTACATGGCCACTGGGTTGACTTAACAAGGCCTCCATTGAGCATACATGTTCACAGTAATTCTCCACTCTTACTGATATGGTGTGATTTAAACGTAGGTGGACGAATAGTAAATGTCCAACACCCGCCAAGCATTTTAATCTGTGCTATGGTTGAAGACCATTTCTTTATTAAGTCTAACTACGAAACTACTACATTTGATTTAAACTGGGAAGGGCTTTGTTGTTGTTGAAGATTTATACTGCCTGTTATGGATAAGCCTGAATAGACTTGTTTTCACCATTAGACAGTTTGTCGATAGAAAGCCCGAGCCTACACTTTTACCGACCGTAGGGATTTTTAACCTCCCACACCACATAGACATGGTATGAGAGCAACTGGCCTTTGATGATGCTGTAAGTTATCCACAGTGGTGGAAATCCAAATTGGCAGAGGTGGGGGCATGGGGAATCGAACCACCAACCTTCAGATTAGGAGTCTGACCTAGAAAAAAGTCAGACACTCTAACCACTCCGCCACAGAGGCTTGCTGGGTTGTTTTGGGAAGTTGCAGTTACTCGGTCGACCTAACAAGCACCAACCTAATAAGTGCATACTGGTTGGGTCTTCCTCGTTGATGCGCTTATTAATATTACGCTTATGGTTAACACTGGGACAGTCGGGACAGTGACAGCCCGATGTAGACACATTTGAATGAGTCTGCCTGTTTGGGGGTTTAGGGGGTGGGGGGCGGGGGCGCAGAGAGGATGAAATTGTAGAATGTGAGTCCATAGGCAGGCATGGGTAGGTTGATTGCATCAGGGAAAAAAGAAAGGCTAATAGTTAGGGTACTAGCCTCCCTCGGAATGGCAGCAATGTGGGTTCGAAGACCTCCCTAGGTATGCCGTTCCCAATTGTTGCAACACTTCCCGTGGCAATGAAATAGTAATTTGTGACATGCACACATTTTGAGAATGTTGCCCAATGTTGTTATTGGATGTCAATAACATAGAGACGTTGGTCATTTTGCCCACGTGACCTACTTAGACGCCATATATGGCGTGATATATCGTCATGGCGTGACCCACAAGTAGGTACATGCTGCCGGATAGGTTTGTTGGTTGTTGTGGGTTTACGTCCTAACAACATCTAAGGTCATATCAGGACGGATAGCGACTTATGACAGTGCACACTCATGGCGGCTTTAAAGTGCTGCCCCAATGGGAGCCAAGGCTGCCAGCACCATGACCCAATATCCCACTCAATCACATTATCCTGACACTGAGCCAACCAGTCCTTGCCCTATCCTAATAATGCTGAGCGCCTGGCTAGGCAGTGACAAGTATCAATTTTGTAAGTCATTCGTTTGACTCAAAAGGGAATTGAATTCCCGACCTTCCGCATGGGAGGCCTCCGCTCCATCTGCCGGATAATGCAAGTTCGGTTCGGTAAAAGGTCGGTAAATGTTTTATTGTACTCTATTGTGCTTCCACCCAGGTGAACAAGCTGCATACCTTCATGATGCAACATCTGCGTTCAATCATGAGGCTAACCTGGAAGGACAAAGTGACAAATTAGGAAATACTCGAACGGACGGGGCTGCTCTCTATGGAAGATCTTCTGATCAAAAAGAATCTCCCGTGGACTGGACACCTCATGAGGATGTCATCATACAAGCTACCAAAGCAGATCCTCTATTCTCAACTGTCTTCTGATTACAGAAAGAGAGAGTGCCCTCGTCTCTGGTTCAAGGATACCATCAAGAGAAACCTGAAGCTGAGATACATTAAGACGGACTCATGGACGCAACTCTCACAGCAGAGAGCTAAATGGAGAGCGGCAGTCAAGTAATGAAAGCAGTCTTTGTCATCACAACCGACAACATGTGAAGTAACCACTCTACATAAAGTACATTATCATGAAATTGGCAGTTCTCAGTCATAAAAGACACTACTCAATAGCATTGTGGTTAAATAATTAACAAGGTTTCTCAACCATAATATAGATTGATATCAAGCTGGACTCAGCTGCTACATATCCTCGTCTAATTTGATATAATCCATGATAGGCGTGGCACAGCCAGTAACTGGAACGGTGGAATGGCTATGTTAAATATAAGTATGAGCTATCATGAATTTGGATTTCTATGTTATATAATCCATGATAGGCGCGGCGCACCCAGTAACTCTAACGGTGGAATGGCCATGTTAAATATAAGTATGAGCTATCATGAATTTGGATTTCTATGTTATATAACGAACTATACAATGATGACAGAGGGAACCCACCCACAATTGAGAAAGAAGATGGGAATATTATATTAGTATCAGAGGTTGAGAAGGCTATCAATGATCTAAAGGCAGGTAAGGCTCCTGGAAGTGACCAGATAACATCAGAAATGATAAAAGGACTAGATGAAGTGGGGATTCAAATCATTCATAAGCTAGTAACTGACATCTATGAGACTGGATTTATACCATTGAATATGAATGAATCCATATTTGTACGACTCCCAAAGAAGCTAAAACCAACATTGTGTACTGAGTACAGAACGCTAAGCCTGATGAGTCATATGTTGAAGATGATCCTGAAAATAATTTTACTGAGAAACAGACAGAAAATTGAAGAACAAATCAGTAACGTACAAAGTGGGTTTATATCTGGAAGAGGTACACGTGAAGGGATTTTCAATATGAGAATGATTTGTGAACGTTATTGTGAAGTGAACCAGGATGTTTATGCCTGCTTTATTGACTATGAGAAGGCCTTCGACCGAGTCAATCATGAACTGTTAATCAAATGTTTACAAGATATTGGTGTCAATGGCAAAGACATTAAGCTAATTGTGAACTTATACTGGACACAACGAGCATTTATAAAAATGGAGCAGGGCCTATCGGATGAAGTTATGATTAAACGAGGAGTTCGACAGGGGTGTGTATTGTCACCATGTCTATTTAACCTGTACACAGAGATGATTTTCAGACACATTGAAGATTGCAAGGGAGTGACAATAGGTGGCATGAACATCAACAATCTTAGATATGCCGATGACAGTGTAATACTAGCAGACAGTGAGAAAAACCTACAAGATATAGTGAATAGAATCAATAAAGCTGGAATACTATTCAACATGAAGATGAATGCCAGGAAGACCAAAACAATGGTTATAAGTAAAAAGACAGATAAACCAAATGTCAATATAACCATAGATGGCACAAACATAGAACAAGTATCCGAATTCATATATCTCGGACAAAAGATTACAAATGATGGGAGATGTGAGGAAGAAATTAAAAGAAGGATAACAATAGCCCGAACAACATTCTCCAAAATGAATAGAGTGTTAACATCAAGTAAGATATTAATACAAACAAGGAAGCGTATTCTTCAGTGTTATGTGTGGTCTACTCTAATGTATGGGGCAGAGACATGGACAATCTCTAAGAAAATGTACAAACGTTTAGCAGCATTTGAGATGTGGACTTATCGAAGGATGATGAAAATATCAGGGACAAAGAAGATCACCAACAAAGAAGTTCTCAGAAAAATTAAAAATAAGAAAAGCTTGTTTGCCACTATACAGACAAAGAAACTTATTTATTTTGGCCACATCATTCGTCAGAGTTCAATATACCGTACATTGTTGGAAGGGAAGGTGAATGGCAGCAGAGGGAGAGGGAGACCAAGAACATCATGGTTTACAAATATTTCACAGTGGACAGGCTTGAATTATTCACAGTCTATCAGAACAGCACAACATCGGGACAAGTGGAGAACCATTGCATCCAACCCTCGACTAGAGGATGGAACTATTGATTGATTGATTGATGTTATATAATCCATGATAGGCGCGGCGCACCCAGTAACTCAAACGGTGGAATGGCCATGTTAAATATAAGTATGAGCTATCATGAATTTGGATTTCTATGTTATATAATCCATGATAGGCGCGGCGCACCCAGTAACTCTAACGGTGGAATGGCCATGTTACATATAAGTATGAGCTATCATGAATTTGGATTTCTATGTTATATAATCCATGATAGGCGCGGTGTGCCCAGTAACTCTAACGGTGGAATGGCCATGTTAAATATAAGTATGAGCTATCATGAATTTGGATTTCTATGTTATATAATCCATGATAGGCGCGGCGCACCCAGTAACTCTAACGGTGGAATGGCCATGTTAAATATAAGTATGAGCTATCATGAATTTGCATTTCTATGTTATATAATCCATGATAGGCACAGCGCACCCAGTAACTCTAACGGTGGAATGGCCATGTTAAATATAAGTATGAGCTATCATGAATTTGGATTTCTATGTTATATAATCCATGATAGGCGCGGCGCACCCAGTAACTCTAACGGTGGAATGACCATGTTAAATATAAGTATGAGTTATCATGAATTTGGATTTCTATGTTATAGAGTACTCAATTTTGCGGTTGTGTAATATATAATTACTGGACTCAGACACTACGTGGCCTCGTCTAGTTTGATATCAATGCTCAATAGTTGCATCCTGTAACCCTAATGGTGGAAAGGTCATGTTAAGTATATTGATTTACAATGAACAAGGCTTTGATGTGTCAAAGAACATGTAGGGGAATTCCCTTCTGGAAGTCTGAGACTAGACTGTATACACACACTGCTCAGGCGAGTTTAAAGTTGCATAGTCCGATGGTTTTGAGTTTCTGTCATGTTCCGAGATAAATGTATTAGGTTGGTAATTATACTCTACCTGACCTTAACGACGCCAACGGTTCTACACTGCAGGCAGTATGCATGACCTTTTTACTAAGGTAAAACAGGAAAACATTTTAGCCCTTTTGAGGGCAGCTGGACTGTACCACCTTATATAGTTTACTAAATGGATTCTATTAATTATTAATGAAACTTTTCTTTTTCTATGGGAATTTGTTTCCCTTGACCACAGATATATGATTGTGAGCTTTCTAATTTAATTAGTGTCTATTGGCACATAATTGATTGTCTGCTTTTACATGTAAAGGCGATGGTTTGAACAAAAAACAAACATTTCTCGCCGTGAATATGGCCTGTGCTGCCGACACAGCGTAAAGCAACCACCAATCAATCAATCAATCAACCTGACCTTAAAGCTGCATAGTCTGATGAAATCATCAAATTTTCAAAATGAAAACACTTATCTAAATTTGATTCTACATATCTAGCTTAGATACTGATGCACTTATTAAGCATTTGTCACCACACTGAAGGGAATAGTGAGGCAATTGAATAGATCATGTTACTGCAGAATGCTATTGTGTCAGAGTTTAGGCAAGCTTGCCAAAATTAAATATGCATGGTTGCACTTCAAATATCTCAAAAGTTAGCCACTTAGAATAAAACTTACTTCAAGCTAAAGTAAGGTACATTATAACAATCAACCTAATGTATTTATCTCAGAAAATTTCTGAAACTCAAAATCATCGGACTATGCAACTTTAACTTAAGGTAAATCTTTAGGTAACGTGACTACCTTAGGCGATATTTGAAGCATAAACATAACAAATAAATGTTGCCGCGCTTGTCAAAACTCTGACCCACATCGGTTTCAGCAGCAACAGGTTTTATGAAATTAAATTGGTGTGCCTTCGATGTAAGAACACATAGTTAATAAATGCACCAGTATTCAAGTTGGATATCTAGGTTCAAATCTAGATGAGTGTTTTGCTTTAAAAAATATGCTGCGTTTATCAGACTATGCAGCTTTAAGAGTCAACCCAACAGATGGGGGACCCACTATAAAGACATGCACATGTCCTCTGTTTGGCTGATTAGTTTGGGGTTTTGAGTCCTAGCAAAGGATGAGGTCATATCAAGATGTGTGCCACCGACTTGTTTTTGTTTTGTTGTTGTTGTGTGTGTTTGTTTAACGACCCCCCCAGCACTAAAGTAGACATCAGCTATTGGGGGTCATAGACTTATGATGGCATGCACTCATAGCTGCTTCATAGTGCTGCCCCCATGAGATTCCACACAGTTTGCTGGACAGTTACCACACAAGAGGAGTGATGTCTAATTAATTCACCAGTCATCTTAAAGAAAAGGAAAAAAAACCTAACTTTCTGTTCAATTAAAAAATGTAATTAAAACCTTTCTAGCCAGCAGTTATTACGTCAGAATGTTGCGAATGTCGGCGAGTATTTGGCGACCATTCCAGTTGTTCAACATCCAAGACATGTGCACATGAACACATGAGTTAACTGGTCGAAAATGCGTCTCCCAGGTGGGTGCTGTTGTGGTTGAGGAGTGAGAGGGGAGGAGGGGGGTTGGCGGGCTGTTGGGAGGGGGGGAGCTCTCCAGTGCTTTGATGGACACTACATGTTATCGGTTATCGGCTGAGTGATAGGTTATTGATCACCATCAGTTCAGAGCTCACCTCCTGAGGCTCACTCTGAAGCCCTCAGGCCCTCAGGCCCTTAGGCCCTCAGACCCTCACAGATAACACAGGTGGTGCAGGGCATTTGCTATAACGACCTGATCCTTTTCTCGTTAAAGCTGAGTGATAGGTGCACATGAACGTTAAAGCTGCATAAGCCGATGAAACCAGGTAATTTGTCTAAATTAAAGCACTTGCATAAATTTGATGACGTAAATCAAGTTTGGACCACGAAGCACTTAGCAAACATTTATTGCCGCATGGAAGGAATGTTAAATTTGCATGGTCTCAGTTTTTAGTTTCTGTGATTTTTCTGAGATCAATATATTGAATTGGTTGTCATAATCCACCCTAAGTAACTTTTATTTCAAATGGCTATGTTTGGAATTATTTCAAGTGCAAACATGTCACATTAGTTTCTGAGCTAAAACTCTGACAACCTACACTTTAGCAGTAACAGGTTCTGTTAAAATGACATGGTTATTCTCTTCTATGTGGCAACAAAATGTACTGTTGAATAAGTGCATCAGTATCTAAATTAGATATGTAGAATCAATTCTAGGCAATTGCTTTGGTTTAAAAAATGTGATGCTTCATCGGACTATTCAGCCTAAATTTAATAGAACCTTGCACCGCTGCAAGTCATGCAAGCCTACAATGTCCGGCACATATATAGGTAAACCAAAGTTATTTTGCATATTTCATCATCATCATCATCATTAATCCCTTTACCACGAGGGTGATTGAAGCACCACAGATGACTTTGCAACCAGTTTTCTCCATTATGCCATGTTCTCCGCTATCCTCTGGAACTTGCCAAACTCCACACCCGTCCATTCCCTGATGTTGTCTTCTGACCTTTTTCTTTGTCCGCCTTGTTATCGTCCCCTTATCACAGTGCGTTGCAAGAATGTTTTGACCAGATTTGATGAACAGGATATTTGTATATTTACACTTCAAATATCTCCAAAGCTATACAATTTTAATCAAAGTTACTCCAATGTAAAGTAAACTAGATTACAATGACCAACTTGTCTGTTTTTAAAGATAAGGACGGGATGGCCGAATGTCTGCCAGTCTCCACCCACTAAATACCAAAACAAATCATAAGCAAGAAAGCGAAGACAAGTCACGCAAGATTGACAGTGATAAGGTTGAGTTTTATTGCTACAACTCTTGTTCACCTACTAGTGACCTGCCACCCTGACTCACTTACAACCTGCTGCACAGACCCACATACCTTCTCCTTGTTCAGTCAAAATCAGTGCCTACATCCCATTGAACCTAAGTCCTATGGGTGTTACACACAGCTCAGTGGTGAACTGCTTCTGTTGGTATCTCTAGAGTGAGTGTGTCTGCATAGCAAGTGCAATGAGTACAAGGGTGACTTGGCTCCCACAACCAGCCAACCAGACATTTCTGCAGCCTGGGAGGGGCAGTGCCCAAGAGGGGCACCTTCACTCAACCCCAGTGCAGGTGGTGTCCATAATATATGCAGAATGGCTGGGTGTGGTTGTCCAGTGTTCCCATGGTAACAAGTAATCGTCATGCAGTTACAATAAACATTAATATATGCTCCCCCTCCATTTGCAATCTTCCTGGTGCATAGAGGGAACATTTCTATCATTAATAACTGTATCTTAATATCTGGACCTCATACCGCAATCCTGGTCACTGGGTGTCATAACATTTCCATATAGTTATTCATATGTCACACAGTGAGTGAGCACACATTGCGTCGCTATTACATAACAATGGTTCCCAACTCCGTCGCCCGAGATATTGATATGATTCCAAGCACATCTATCACGACCGAAAGTCCTTATATTTTTACACCTGGTCGAGTCAAACCAACGACTTAATAATTTATACTTGTCACTTCCTAGCCAGGCACCCAGCATTATTAGGATAGGGTAAGGAGCAGTGGAATGAGGAAGACCAATCGCCTGCGATTGAAATTTCACCGGCTTAAACAACTAATGTACCAACAACAAAAAAAGGAAGTTAAAGCGGTCAGACTATGCAATTTTAAGTACATTCCTCATCTGTCAAGCAGTACCCAGACACTGAGTGGACAGGAGTTAAGGGAGGGTTATTGGGCCATCTATCTGCATAACTTATAAACAAACACTCTGATAGTCAAAAACCTAAATGTCAACTTTGTGTTGGCTAGTTCACCACTGATTCCCAGGGTTCAGGAAAAGATGGTGAATGCGTGTTAATAAGTAAAAATTGTTACAGTGGTTTCATGGTGGTTTTTTTTATGATGAATTTATTTACCCTGCAAATAATGGATAAATGTGTTAACATTTGTTTTCACCGTTGGGCAGCACTGGTACAATTTTAATCAAATCTTTTGAATTGTGTTTTAGTAATAATTTAGGTTTTTTTGTTGTTTCTTGTTTATGGGTTGCAAAGGTCTGTTTGTAGATTGCAAACTGTCCAAAATGTGGCTTTTACCATACATTGAGTTAGTCCATTTACCTATGTTTTGGTGTTTGTTTTCATTCATTTCTATTGTAACTTGTTAATTTCATTATGTGCTAGTAAGGCCTTAAGCTAAGATTCCATATATGCGGTATGCGGCATGCAAATGCGAATGCGAATGCGGCAAAAAATCAGAAAGCATATAAATGAATAGTGGTGCTTCCATGCGTCCGAATGTCACATTGTGACAAACAGCATGATGATGATGATGAGGAGGAGATATTCGAAGTGTAAACATATCAAATTAATGCTGGCATACTTTCCAAAACTCTGATCCCATATGTTTGTAGTATTCTGCACTGACCTCTCAGGCAAGGAGCCGCCTAGACAGGTACGGTTGGTAGTGTGGTGACATCAGGGAGCCTAGGTGGTGTAATGGTTAGCACACTGTCCTGGAATGCAAAGAGATGTGGGTTCGAGTACTGCTGGAGACACATTATTTCCCATTTTTATATCCCCCACGACACTGGTGCCATGACCAGGATCCTATGCTGTGCTGTATAGTTGTTGAACCTACCCTGTGTATGTATATATGAGGAGTTCAGGCGCAAAACCAAGTAAGTCCATTTTCATGAAAAGTGAGATAACCAATGGAGACACCACTTCTTAGTCCCTATTACCCAATGAGCAAATCAGTTTTGTTTCAAAACCTGGTAAGTCCTATGTTAAATTGGCCTTAAAATAGGGTTTGGTTGCAAAACCTTGTAAGCGCCATTCGAGTTTGTCTGCAAAACCACGTAAGATGTAGCTGGCCAATCAGCTAAGCGTGTCAGGTCACATGACGCACAAAATGGCGCTGCCCAGATTCCCGAGTTTTAAGCGCTGATTTGGCTTGCTTCCTTCGGTCTATGGGTGATTTGTCTACGTTTATGATGGAAACCTATGATGCAATTGATGAAAATGTGATGTTATCACCCTCGGGAAAGCGTAAACGACGTCAGCCACAAAATTCCACGCGTGCTAGGGCCAAAGCAGCTCGCTACAGTGGAGTAGGTTTGATTCCACGTGTCAAATGCGCACATAACAATACCGTGTGCTCTGCCCAAACTTTGACCGAAAACGATTTACAGTACTTAAAAGGGCAGCTGTTTGTCACCTCAGATAAAGTGAAGCAAGATGCTATCCTTGTGTCTCACATGGATATAAGCCAGGTCCATCGCCGAAGGCCAAGAGAGGAAAATGAGGAAAGGGCACACAAAAGAGGTGTGTCTATCAAGTACAGCTTTGTGAAGGAAGATAAAACGAAGATTTCAGTCTGCCAGGCTTCATTTCTCAGCATATTGTGTAAGTATAAAAAATAAAATAAATTAAAATATGACTGCCCCTAACCGTCCGTGTGCTAAAAATAAAATATGAATGCCCCTAACCGTCCGTCTGCTAAAAATAAAATATGAATGCCCCTAACCGTCCGTCTGCTAAAAATAAAATATGAATCCCCCTAACCGTCCGTCTGCAAAAATACAATATGAATGCCCCTAACCGTCCGTCTGCAAAAATAAAATGGTTACCTCTAAGAGATGCACTACACTAAGAATTGTGACGCGACATTAATTTAATTAATTCTTTCAGGTGTCAAGGAATATCGACTCCAGAGCATCGCGAGGTTCTGGCTTGAGCACGGTAGATCTCCTCCGGAAAATCGAGGTGGTTACAGGAGAGCTGCAGAAAATGATGGGAAGAAGGAGAGAGTTCGAAATCATATCAAGTCCTTCACGTGCAGAGCTAGCCACTATGCTCATCGAGGAGCACCAGGGAGGAAGTACCTTCCTAGTGATTTAAGTGTTGCAAAGATGCACAAATTGTTCCAGACGCAGAATCATGACAGGATAACGTACTCACTGTATTGGAGCATTTTTGTGTACGACTTCAATCTATCATTTGGTCACCCTGCCACAGATGTATGTTCCACATGTATGAAATTCCGCTTGAAAATTAAGGATCTAGAGCAAACCCCTGATGAAAAGCGAGAAAATCTTCTGCTGTATGGGTTGCATCGTCGCCGTGCCCGTCAATTTTACACCAAGATGAATGAGGTGGGAGATAGTTTCACTGTCTGTTTTGATGTCATGGAAAATCTGGTACTTCCAAAGTCCCCAATAGGGCAAACGTATTATTCTCGCCAGTTATACATGTATGTGTTTGGGATTGTTCGTCACCGAGGTAGAGGAGAACCGTAGGGGAAAGATGACATTCATTTATATACATGGCTTGAACATCAGAATGCCAAAGACAGCAATACAATTGCTTCTGCATTACGTGATTACTTAGGTTCAGTGGTTAACATGGACATAAATCAAACTGAACTCCTACGTTTGTTCTCAGATTCTTGCTACGGCCAAAATAAGAACATTAACGTTTTATCCATGTTGTTTGCTTTGTGCAACCAGAAGTACCCAAATCTTACTGTTGAGTACACTTTCCCAATACAGGGACACAGCTTTCTTCCTGCAGACCGAGTGTTTGGAAGGATCGAGCAAGAAATCCGAAAGAAGGAAACAATATTAATGCCAGAGGAATACTGTGAGATTCTGAGGAACCATGGTTCTGTTCATGTGTATGGAAAGGATTGGATGTGCTATGATTACAAAGCAGAATCAGCCAGTTTCACAAAACGTCAAAGATCTTTCAAAATTAGTGAGGCAAGAGTGCTACAGATTTCTAAGAAAGATTTGGGGTTCAAAAGTGCATTTGCTGGGGAATATTGTCAACACTCCCTTCTAAAAAGGGGGAAAAAGTGGGCACAGTTCAATCCTTCACTACTGGCTGACATTAACTGCGTGAAAGAGGCTAAGAAGCAGGATGTCATGAAGCTGCTGAAACAGTTGGATGTAAATCAAGAGGTTCGGGGTTACTATGAGAATGCCCTCTCTCATGATGGTGATCAGAACATTGTGCAGGACGTTGAGGATAGTGGTGATGATGAGTAAGCTTATGGTGGAAATTGTGTGTTCTTTGATTCTGCAAGATTTCTATAAGATTAGTCTTTGACAATGGACTTATATGGTTTTGCAAACAAACCGAAAGTGGACTTACTTGGTTTTGCAGAAAAATCAATAAAAGTTGATTAATTAATGAGTTTTGGAATAAAGGTTCATTTATCACTTTCATAGTATTTTGTTCATTGCCCATAACCCTATAATACAAAGAAAAGTGGAATTACTGAGAATTATATTTATGGGCATATACAAATCTTGATTTTAAAACAAAAGAGGTCGGGTGGACTTACTTGGTTTTGCGCCTGAACTCCTCATATGTAAGTGCAGTGCCTGTATGTCTGTAATTGTAAGCATTAAAAGACATACAATTCCAAGGGAACGAGTGTAGTAGTCTGCACTGACCTCTCAGGCAAGGAGCTGCATAGATAGGTAGGCATGGGCAGTATGGTGATATCAGGGAGCCTAGGTGGTGTAATGATTAGCACACTGGCAAGGAATACAAAGATATGTGGGTTCGAGTCCCTTTTTCCCATTTTCATCACCCCAACGACATGCTTAGGCAGTAAGAGGTTCTATTAAATTGGCCACGTGTGTGTTCCCTTCTAGGCAGCCAGTGCTAAATAAGCACACCAGTATCTAAGTTCAATATGTAGCTTCAAACCTACATCGACGCTTTGCTTTTGAAAATGTGAGGCTTTTATCGGCATCTGCAACTTTAGCGTCAGTCTTGAAGATTTATACTACCTATCATGGATAAGTCTAAATAGACTTGTTTTGACCATTAGACAGTTTGTCGTTAGAAAGCCCGAGCCGACACTTTTACCGACCAAAGGGATTTATAAGCTCCCACACCACATAGACATGGTATGAGAGCAACTGGCCTTTGATGACGCTGTAACTTATACACAGCGGTGGAAATCCAAATTGGCAGAGGTGGGGGGGCGGGGGGGTGCATGGGGAATCGAACCACTGACCTTTGGATTAGGAGTCTGAGCTATAAAAAAGTCAGACACTCTAACCACTCCGCCACTGAGAACAAACACCACGTGCTGTGTTGAAGTCACTGACTGCTTAACGCCCTCCCTCTCCTCTCGGTGCAATTCACCCTGCTACACCACTGTCAGATTGCTGTCATCTATCAGTATCTATCCTAGAACGTCAGCCCTAGTCACGTGGTCACGCGGTCACATAGTTGCGACGCTGGCCTCGTTTTGGGCTCCGAGAAGACAGCCTCGCGGTTAATTTATGAGCACCTCACGGGGCGTGGCGCCCTCTACAGGGCCCCCGCTGTACTAACACTTCCACATATGGTTCTGTCAGAAAAAGGAGAGACACCACGAGACTGGTATGTGTCAAATCTGAAGCGCTATGGGGAGGGTGGAGGGGCGGGGGAGGGCGGAGGGTAGGAGGAGGGGACGACGAGAGTAGGATGAGGGTAGGACGAGGGTAAGAGGAGGGCAGGAGGGGGGTATGAGGAGGGTAAGAGGAGGGTATGAAGAGGGCAGGTGAAGGTAGAAGGAGGGTACGCAGAGGGCAGGAGAAGGGTAAGAAGCGGGCATAAAGAGGGTAGGTGGAAGGTAGAACGAGGGTAAGATGAGGCTGGGAGGGGAGGGTAGTAGGGGATGGAAAGAAGAGGGTATGAACAGGGTGGTGGAAGGAAGAATGAGGGTAAGGGGAGGGTAGAATGAGAGGGGAGGGTACAAAGAGGTATGACGAGGGTAGGTGGAAGGTAAGACGAGGGTAATACGATGGTAAGACGAGGGTAAGACGAGGGTAAGAGGAGGACAGGAGGATGGTATGGAGGAGGGTAGGAGGGGAGGGTAGGAGGAGGGCAGCAGGAGGATATCACAATCACAAAGACAAGGGCGTGACAGCGGCCAACACCCCACGTGACATGCCTCGTGTAAACAGTGACGACGTGGTACTCCTCACTCTTAACCGGCCCACTACACTGTGTTTAACCCCGCCCCGCCCCGCCCCGCCCCGCCCCGCCCCGCCTCGCCCCGCCCCACTCACTCCCTGTACTATGTGTCAGCTTGTTTTACAACCACACACACATAAAAACAAGCCTGCAGGTTAAATTGTGGCGTTGTTATGAAAATCAATCTCCTCGCTTGCTTCTGTCAACTCGGCTTGGTTGCGCTGGTTAACTGTCAGTGGTCGTGTCTTGGTATCGTATTAAAGCCCCAGTCACACTACAGCTTGCGACCACTTTGCGACCACTTTACACCAAAGAACCCCCAGTCAACAGTGAAGCCCAGACGTCGGTAACCATTGCTTTGGTTGCAAGGACGTCACTGGTGACTGTGGGTTCTTTGGTCTAAGGTGGTCGCAAAGTGGTCGCAAGCTGTAGTGTGACTGGGGTATTACCCACGCTCTTATTTCACCAGTCTTGGATAACGCGTGAATGTAATATAGAATTAGAAACAAACCACACTAAGGCCAAATAAAAAAGAAAGATGTTTATCATCCTTTGGATCACACAAATCAGGGTTTGAATTGCTGCTAGCCTGACACATTCTTAACAGTTAAAAAGAATATTAAAAAATATTTGTTTAAGTCAGGGTCGGGCGATTTTTCAGGCACGGGCCGGGACGATCACCAATTTTTATTTGGCCTAATGAGATGACAATTTTAACCTGGCGTTGCCGTTGCGTTATCTCACCACCATCTTTATATGTGTATTAATCTGCACTGACCTCTCAGGTAAACAGCCACATAGAGAGGTCAGGGTGGATAGGGTGATGCCATCAGGGAACCTAGGTGGTGTAATGGTTTGCACGCTAGCCCGGAATGCAAGAGGTGTAGGTTTCAATCCTGTTTTAGTCACAATATTTCCTATTGTTATCACCCTCCCTGACAGTGGTTGCCGTGACCTGGATCCTGTACAAGGTACACACTGTCTGGTTGTTGAACCTAGCCTGTGTATGTATATCTAAGTGCATTGTCTGCATGTACGTGATTGTAAGCGTTAACAGACTTATGGACGTAAACCATTTAAAAAACTTACAATTTCAGTGGGACGAGTGTAACCACTGCACTGACCTCTCAGGCAAGGATCCACATAGACAGGTAGGTGTGGATAGGGTGATGACATCAGGGAGCCTTGGTGGTGTAATGGTTAGCACACTAATCCGGAATGCAAGAAGTGTGCGTTCGAATCCTGCTCTAGGCGCAACATTTCCCATTGTCAGCCCCATCATGACATGCACATGACGGTGTTAGTTCAGATTTTCATAGATATCAACAAGGAAGATAAATTAATTATATTCCCTGATAACAATGCGACCTGCTATAGCTTTGTGGTCTGAGATATAATCTTTCAGAAGGTCGCTGTTATCGGAGTGGGGATGGGTATGTGCGTCAATACTCGGCTAGTTCAATAGACCCCCCGCCAGTTAAGCTCATGGGTATGTGCGTCAATACTCGGCTAGTTCAATAAACCCCACCAGTTAAGCTGATGGGTATGTGCGTCAATACTCGGCTCATTTAATAGACCCCGCCAGTTAAGCTCATGGGTATGTGCGTCAATACTCGGCTAGGTCAATAGACCCCACCAGTTAAGCTGATGGGTATTTGCGTCAATACTCGGCTAGTTCAATAGACCTTGCCAGTTAAGCTGATGGGTATGTGTGTCAATACTCGGCTCGTTTAATAGACCCCGCCAGTTAAGCTGATGGGTATGTGCGTCAATACTTGGCTAGTTCAATAGACCCTGCCAGTTAAGCTGATGGGTATGCGCGTCAATAGTCGGCTAGTTCAATAGACCCCGCCAGTTAAGCTGATGGGTATGTGCATCAATACTCGGCTAGTTCAATAGACCCTGCCAGTTAAGCTGATGGGTATGTGCGTCAATAGTCGGCTAGTTCAATAGACCCCGCCAGTTAAGCTGATGGGTATGTGTGTCAATACTTGGCTAGTTCAATAGACCCCGCCAGTTAAGCTGATGGGTATGAGCGTCAATAGTCGGCTAGTTCAATAGATCCGGCCAGTTAAGCTGATGGGTATGTGTGTCAATACTCGGCTAGGTCAATAGACCCCACCAGTTAAGCTGATGGGTATGTGCATCAATACTTGGCTAGTTCAATAGACCCCACCAGTTAAGCTGATGGGTATGCGCATCAATAGTCAGCTAGTTCAATAGATCCCGCCAGTTAAGCTGATGGGTATGCGCGTCAATAGTCGGCTAGTTCAATAGACCCCGCCAGTTAAGCTGATGGGTATGTGCATCAATACTCGGCTAGTTCAATAGACCCTGCCAGTTAAGCTGATGGGTATGTGCGTCAATACTTGGCTAGTTCAATAGACCCCGCCAGTTAAGCTGATGGGTATGTGCGTCAATACTCGGCTAGTTCAATAGACCCCACCAGTTAAGCTGATGGGTATGTGCATCAATACTCGGCTAGTTCAATAGACCCTGCCAGTTAAGCTGATGGGTATGTGCATCAATACTCGGCTAGTTCAATAGACCCTGCCAGTTAAGCTGATGGGTATGTGTGTCAATACTCGGCTAGGTCAATAGACCCCGCCAGTTAAGCTGATGGGTATGTGCGTCAATACTCGGCTCGTTTAATAGACCCCGCCAGTTAAGCTGATGGGTATGTGCGTCAATACTCGACTCATTTAATAGACCCCGCCAGTTAAGCTGATGGGTATGTGTGTCAATACTTGGCTAGTTAAATAGACCCTGCCAGTTAAGCTGATGGGTATGCGCGTCAATCGTCGGCTAGTTGAATAGACCCCACCAGTTAAGCTGATGGGTATGTGCATCAATACTCGGCTTGTTCAATAGACCCTGCCAGTTAAGCTGATGGGTATGTCCGTCAATAGTCGGCTAGTTGAATAGACCCCACCAGTTAAGCTGATGGGTATGTGCATCAATACTCGGCTTGTTCAATAGACCCTGCCAGTTAAGCTGATGGGTATGCGCGTCAATCGTCGGCTAGTTGAATAGACCCCACCAGTTAAGCTGATGGGTATGTGCATCAATACTCGGCTTGTTCAATAGACCCTGCCAGTTAAGCTGATGAGTATGTGCGTCAATACTCGGCTAGTTCAATAGACCCTGCCACTTAAGCTGGAAAGTACCCAAATAAAGTGGTTCCAGATTCTGTCGAAAGATGTCACTAGCTTAACTGGTGGGGTGTAATATATTTGAAGAGAGGGGGGTGAAATTCCAAAAGAAAATTACAATATAGTTAAAAAAAGTTGTCCTTTTTTACATACATTACAAATATAAGAGCTTGATGCCTGTTGCGATATGAATATTTGAATATAATCAAGCATTTTATTATTTGTCCCTGCATTCTTTACGGAAATATAGCATGTGAAATCACAGGCACTCGAGGAAAGTACCCAAATAGAGTGGTTTCAGATTCTGCCAATAGATGTCACTAGCTTACCTGGTGGGGTCCATTGGGGCTGCAAGTTTTTATCTAATGTTTAGTCAGCGTCAGTGATTGATGTAACATTAGGTTCAATGTGAATCAGGTCAAGTGGTTTAAAGGGCAGGCATTGTAACCTTTACATGAAAAGTTTATGTATTTGAATAAAAGCATACAAAAACCATATACATAAAACAAAATGACGTACCTCAGGAACCAATGGAGAAGATAGCCATTAGAGAGTTTTAGTATGTTGACATGTTACCCGTCAAGAATGGTAATTGTGGACCAGGAAGCTCATAGGTAGCTCAGAGATAAATACACTTGCAAATATTACTAACAAATCATTCAAGACAATAAACCACAAACTAATGACTAAAGATGTTCAGAGTTGAAAACAAGTTCTATCGTGAACTTATATGTTATGGACAGGGTAAATAAACCATCATTAAATTAACAAAAATACCATTTTAGAATGGGTTATTTGAGATCGAACCCAGTTGGTTAGGATTTGGGGTCTCAGCACCATTGCACTCTCAGTACCTCATTGCTATTATTAGTAGTTGTGTGATATCTAAGTTGCATTGTCATGATTGTCCGATGGTTTTGAGTTCCTGTGATTTTCTGAGATAAGGAGATCCGGTTGAGATTAGGTTGATCGTTTTGATCGTTATGATCTACCTTACTTTAGTTTGAAATGTCTTTTATTTTAAATGGCTAACTTTTGATATATTTTAAACCCAAACATGCTGAATTAATTTTGGCAATCATCCCAAAATGCTGACACCGTAGGATTCTGCAGTAAATGTCCTCAGTATTCCCTTCTGTATGGCGGGAAATATTTGGTAAGTGCACCAGTATCTACGTTATACATCTAGAATTATATCTAGATAATTCTTTTTTTTTGGGGGTCCATTAGTTGTTTAAGCAGGGGAAATTTCAGTCATAGACGACTGGTCTTCCTCATTCCACTGCTGGTCGATAGAAAGCCCGAGCCTACACTTTTACCGACCCAAGGGATTTTTAACCTCCAACACCACATAGACATGGTATGAGAGCAACCGGCCTTTGATGACGCTGTAAGTTATACACAGCGGTGGAAATCCAAATTGGCAGAGCTGGGGGCACGGGGAATCGAACCGCTGACCCTCAGATTAGGAGTCTGACCTAGAAAAAAGCCAGACAATCTAACCACTCCGCTACAGAGAATTGCTTTGGTTTAAAGAAATGTGAAGTTTTCATCGGACTATGCAGCTTTAAGACACTACACAGCTCATGCAAAGACCACTGAGGAGGTCTGAGTCAATATTCAGCAAGGCAGTAGGACCACGCAAAGATCTCCTGATGATCATAAAAAGAGATGCAAGCGGCAGTGGCATCGTTTTATTTCCCGTTCATCAGGTCTGGCCAAAACCCTCCTGCAAGACGCACTGAAAGGGGGAAGAAAACAAGGCAGACAAAAGAAGGGGTGGGAAGATGACATCAGGGAATGGACACACCCGGAGTTTGGTAAATACCAGAGGGCAGCGGAGAACAGGGTAAAATGGAGATTGTTTGTTTGTTGTTGCTAACGATGGATAATCTGGCGTCGCTATAATGTTGATTTCCCGGTATAATATTACCCCCTGTGAATTGCTGATCGCAATGTATGACAAACAAGCCTGCACGCTGTCGTGATGTGTTTTGTTTGTAAGTGGGGATCATAATTTTATGACAGAGGCTTAAAGCGTCCTTTTACAAGCCTAACACTCGCTATTCCGATAATTGCGTATATAAAACAGAAAACCCAGGCAAGGGCGTGCTGGAGATAATTTCAGTCTAGGAAAACACAAAGGAAGCGGCAGTTTTAATCTGTAAGCGACAATATAATATAACACCGGCATATTATCGCCCCCTGGTGGGCAGCTATATTCCAGTATATGTGTACCTCCTGTCAGTGTGTTCCGGTATATTATAACAGGGGGACAGGAATCAGAGCGGTGTGGGGGGGGGGGGTTGTTTTATATATCAGTGCACCAGTTCTAAGTGTGAGAAAACACGATGTTTGCTTGGCATATTATGTTTATTAAAGGCGGCTACATTTTGAGGTGGATGTAGTGCCTTGGAATAAAAATAAATAAATAACATTTAACAATTTTAAAATAATATTTGTAATGTTATATATATATGTGTGTGATGCATAATGTATTATGTGAGTATAAAGATATGTCTGGGAATATTACTTATTATTATTGTTATTGTTATCCTTCGTAAGAACACTTTACCAGTGGCGCCATCTCGGCCCACCTCACCTCCCCAGGATGTTGACCAGTGTCAGTCGCACCTGAGGATGTATATATATATATATATATATATATATATATATCTATATGTATATATATATATATATATATATATAAAAGAAAGATTCCTCCTGCGCTAGTGAGTTTTGCGCGTCCAATAGGGACGGAAAGCGCCGGTACCGGCGCCACCAGTCAGGAGAGTGCAGGAGGGAGTACATAGAATCATTGTAATAATAATATAAATAATCAAATAATTGCCTTCCATGCCTTTATACTCGCATAATTCGCTATGCAGCACATATATTGGGTAGCTGTTACTAGTGCGTTTGTAATGGTGGAGCACTTGGCAGTAACTTGGCGCAAAGCCCCCTGGGCAATAAAGACACCCACACTATGGGGATTATGCTCCAACATTTAACAATTCACATCTTCTCTTTACTACACTTGCTGTCCGGACACAACTTCATCCACACCTCTTCTATCTCCTCTCCGCTGGCCCTGCTCCTCCTTGCTAATGTCTAAAAAGAGTTCCAGAAGGGGGAGCCAGCTGGCATTTCACTTTCTACCTCTTATTCTGTCTGTGTCTCCGGCTCGCTGACTGGTCAACACAGAGCAATGAGACATGGCACTTTGACTCAACTCTCCTCATTTCTCTTTTCTGTATACTACCAGTTTCATCCTGAACAATCGCCTACTGGATGCGAGTGCACAGCCACAATCGAACTGGTGATCTGGTACCGCTTCAATGACTCATCATTATTGTTGTAAAGTAACCTCCGCTTCTGCAACCACCCCACCTGAAGTTAAATCTTCATTCCGAAGAATGGACCGATTTATCGGTGCGGTTTTATATTAATGTAGTGCTGCAGCCTGTAACCGTCAAGTTTACGAAACACCCAAGAGTCAGTCTCTTTCCTAGTAGATATAGAAGCACTTGGATAGTCTGATAGTTTTGAGTTTTTGTCATTTTCTTGAGATAAATATGTTCAATTAATTGTTGTAATCTACCTTATTCTAATTTGAAGTAACTTCTATTTTAAATGGCTATCTTTTGAGACATTTGAAGTAGAAATATTCTAAATTAGTTTGGCAAGCACACCAAAACTCTGACACCTCAGGCTTCTGAAGTAACAGGTTCTATTAAATTGCCTCAGTATTCCCTTCTACATAGCAACAAATGGTTAATAAGTGCATTACTATCTAAGTTAAATATGTAAAATAAAATCTAGATAATAGTCTTGGTTTTTAAAATGTTATGCGTTATCGGTTTACGCCACTTTAAAATATCGCAAGATGAATTCGAAATTCTGAATAAACAATCTGACGACACCATGCCACTGGTACTGTTGGGTTACCCACTTAAAAACAAGAACTGAGTAGTCCATGCATTGTCTGCCTGAATGTCTGTCACTTTGTATCAAGTTATTGTCAACCTATTTGACACTTGCTGCATTTAGATCTCAATCAGTCCTGTTCAGCGCTAGATCCGGGCCACCGGAACTGATACTTCTGTTTGTTGTTCTCATCACACTTTAGCCGTGTTCACACGGGCAAAATGTGAGGCGAATCAGACAAATCGAATCGGGTGAGGCGAATTAGCGGACCGTTCACACGGGCAGTACTTGGGCCGGAAATCGAAATCTGCGCATGAGCAAGTCCAGGCTAACCAGCGCCAGTTTGGGTTCGTCGACGTCGGCCGAGAGAGTGTGGGTTCGACCTAGATATGTATGGATTGAATCGTATTGGTTTGGAATGGTCAAAACTTCTGCTGGGCAGTGAAACCCTAAAAATAAATCATGAACAAAATATCTGTGCATAGATAGCGGTTTCATTAATTAAATTATATAATATGCGCTTTTGATCGACCGGGAAAGTCAACAAACTAAGGTGTCGACTGTGCATGCGTGTGAGGTGCTTAATCCGCCTCAGTGCGTTCACACGGACAAAATAAATCGATTCACAGAAATGGCCTCACGTAAACTACCTCGCGAGGTGGTTTACATTATCTGGATCACGTGAATCGATTCAGCCCTAATCCGCCTCAGACGTGCGTTCACACGAGAAATGTGAGGCGAACTCAGCAAGTCGCTTTCTACGAATCGATTTACATTGCCCGTGTGAACACGGCTATAGATCCCGAGTGGAATTTGTTTGTGGTCTTGATTTACTCTATTCCTGATTTAATTATTTATGCTGATTCATAACAAGGGTTGACAATGCACATGGTTCACCGGTTCGTTTCTAGGGGTACTTACTAGCGGAGACCTGTCTGGAACAAGGATGCTAAACAACTCTACAGGAAAGTGTTTGAAGGCTGGGTTATAACCACATGATTTTGCAATTTAATACACTAAATATATTGTTCAAATACTTATCTATCATAGCGCTGGTACTTTTGGGGGGTCAAATTTATGAAATCATGCAAATTAATATAATTTGAAAGTTGAATCTAGCATCTTGTTTATTTTTTGCATTATCTCTGAGTTCCTCCACTGTACGCCAAGATAGGTAGACATTGAATGCTGTAACAAAGACGTCCACAGCTTGTTCATAGTTTATTCATACCATATATGTGATGGTGTCTCAGTAATGTTCGCCCCCACCCAGTGACATCCTGCTGTGGTAATATATGTGGTGGTGTCTCAGTAATGTTCACCCCCAGCCAGTGGCATCCTGCTGTGGTAATATACATGGTGGTGTCTCAGTAATGTTCACCCCCACCCAGTGACATCCTGCTGTGGCAATATATGTGGTGGGGTCTCAGTATTGTTCATCCCCATCCATTTACATCCTGCTGTGGTAATATATGTGGTGGTGTCTCAGTAATGTTCACCCCCAGCCAGTAGCATCATGCTGTGATAATATATGTGGTGGTGTTTCAGTAATGTTCGCCCCCACCCAGTTCACCCCCACCCAGTGACATCCTGATGTGGTAATATATGTGGTGGTGTCTCAGTAATGTTCACCCCCAGCCAGTGGCATCATGCTGTGATAATATATATGGTGGTGTCTCAGCAATGTTCACCCCCACCCAGTGACATCCTGCTGTGGTAATATATGTGGTGGTGTCTCAGTAATGTTCACGCCCAGCCAGTGACATCCTGTTCTGGTAATATATGTGGTGGTGTATCAGTAATATTTACACCCACCCAGTGACATCCTGATGTTGTAATATATGGGGTGGTGTCCCAGTAATGCTTACCCCTATCCAATCACATACCACTGCAGTCGTATATGTAGTGGTATTTCAGTTCAGTAATGTTTCCCCCCACACAGTAAGATCCCACTATGGTAGTATATGTGGTGGTGTTTCGGTTAAATGTTGTATGTGGTGGTGTCTCAGTAATGTTCACCCCCCACCAAGTACCGTCCTCCTACACATGCGATCTATAACGGCCCCATGAAGGGTTTCACCTCCATGCGGTTACGCTTGACTGGAACCAATGACTGGAAATCTAGATGACCCTTGAGAGTAGTTGTCGGTAGATACATAATGACTACAAGGCACAGCTGATACTTGTGCACACATACTGATTTACACACCTCCCCACACACAAGTATTCATATATAATGAAATTCTGAAAATGTTAAATTTGTGTCAAATGACACAAACATTTAACTCATCACGCATATGAAAATACAGGAGGTGATGCAGTTTAGTCAAATTATTCTCAGGAACTCTGAAATCTGTTTGTGGTTTACTTCAGAAAAGAGGTATCATGTGCTAGTTACAATAACGCATTGTTGATGCATGTCATGAAATCTACACACTCAAGCAGAATGTGTTTGAGTGTCAGTGAACGGTGGACACTGACAGTGAAACCCAATGCAGTTAGGCCGATGAAGAGGGGATTCGTCCATGAATAAAAATGCATGAGTCAGCCTAGATACAAGATTCACCCCGTACTGCTGCAGTAGCCACAGGAGGGATGCATACCAACCCTATGTAAAAGCTGGCGAAAAAACGGGTCAAAGAATTGAGAGCCTAATTTCACAAACTAAGAAGCAACAATTATTCTTTACATCTGTTTTATTATTAGCCCGCTACTTTTGAGTTGAAAAATATAATATAATAGCTAGTTTAATAAGATTTAAAAGTGAAATCGACGGCGTTCTGCGGCCGCCATCTTGTCTTTTTGCATTCTCTCCCATTTCACCAAATCTGTGCCGATATAAGTAGCCATTTGATACTGGAGCCACAGTTTCTAGTTCAGGTTCAATACTAAAGCTATTTTCGCCCGTATTTAGACTACGTTGACGTTCACCCGTGTACTACAAGTACCAGGTGAATCTTTTATCTAGAGTCAGCCAAGAGTGGCCAATGTGACATCGAGTGAGGACAACTTGGTCCCGCCGACACCCAGCACAATGATGTGGATGTTCTTCAATGCATGGAGTGATGCTATGCAACTTATTGTTTGGATCCTTGACCCATTCATGTCGCCATTTTGATTTGATTTAATGTACTCGGATCAGAGTGAGGGATCGGACAAACCCGATTGTCCATAGGGCTCACTATACCTCATTAATGTGCAGGGCTTTAGAATGACCGTCTTGATATGACCTCAGATGTTGTGAGGACGTAAAACTCCATTGCTTTTAAAGATGCTCTGTTAAACCTAAATTAAAATGGTTGGTTGTTGGAGTTTTACATCCTGGCAAAATCTAAGTTCATACCAGGATGGGTGCTGACTTATGACAGTGCGTACTCATGGTGATTTCATAGTGATGCCCCACTGGGAGACTAGGTTGCCAGTGCCATGACCTGATCTGATATCCCACTTAGTCACATTATCCTGACACTGAACCAACCAGTCCTTTCCCTATCCTACTAATGCTGAGCGCCTGGTTAGGAAGCGACAATTGTTAAGTCATTGGTTGGGCTCGACCTGGGTTCAAACCTGTGGGTTCGAATCCCACTATCTACCAAAATGGAAGATGGACGCTCAACTCATTCGGCCATCCCATCTGCTCCCTAAATTAAAAAGAACATATATAGATAATTATGAACGCCCTACCACCCCCCGACATTCACACCTAAAAAAATCAAGCTTGTTTTATTTAACGACACCTCTAGTATAAAGCACATTGATTTTCATATCATCGGCTATTGGACGTCAAACATATGGTCATTCTGACATATTTCTTTGCAGGAAACCTGTTTCCGCCACATAGGCTACTCTTTCCAATAAGCAGCAAGGGGTCTTTTATATGCACTTTCCCACAGACAGGACAGCACATACCACTGCCTTTGATGAACCAGTGGTTGGAACGGAAAATAGCTCAAGCTGCAAATGTGTCATCGATAGAATGACCCACACCTTCACAGGTAGAGACACTACCACCTGAGCTATGTCCCGCTCCCCGACATCATCATCATCATGCTGTCGGTCGCAATGCGACAAAGACTGCTTTTATTCCTTAACCGCCGCTATTTCGTGTGGTTGTGCATTTCATAAAAGCTGCTTGCAAAGTGTTGAAGTGCTGCTGGTTTTTCCAAGTTACTAGCAGCACTCTCTCAGAGAGCAAATAGAGGTCTCACACTGGCAAGAACATGTGAACACAGGCACAAACTATTTGTCCCTGCAGTGGCTGGCTGGGAGATGTTGGGAGTTCCATTCATCACCGCCCTTAATGCTGCCACAGAAGCATGGTTTTCTGTTAGGGTTTGCTCCCTTAGCCTTTGGTTCTATCAAGAACCTATACCACAAGGCAGTGGTTTATATTGCAAGGCAGGGACGTCAAACTCCCTGAGGTATTTTAGCAGATAGGTACTGCATTACCCACACTCACACCTAATATAGCCATACATTCTAGAACCGGCAGCCATTTTTAAATCGACATCCGGGGATATTTGTTATGAACTATTCCCAGGGGCCCAGCAGACGGTTGTCAATAAAATGAACAAGTAGCTTCTTTCACTAATATTTACAAATATGTACCCGTCTAAATATATAATTCCACCGCTGTATTGATAATTTATGTTGGCTAAATGTTCGGAAGTAAAGTATATTTTGTTAATGGCGCGGAGTTTGAGATTAACATTGTCTATTTTTATGGATCTTTTTGTTCATTGAATTAACCTATTTCCTAATCTAGAATACGATTGGAGAGTTTTGCGAACCGGGTTGGATTTTTGCAGCCGCGGAACACAAGCGCCATCCATCGGCAGTTATTGGTGTTTCCCGCCAGAATCTCTGAATGGAATCACGGCGTTTGCACGCAACCTCATGCAGACGACATTTACACTTCACTCTCCCGCCACATTCCGGCAGCGCCTCTAGGGGGAAAAACCCTCGCCTCAAAACAATAACAAACGGCCACCAATGAACTGCCTGAGTGTATATCCATTGAGAATCACTGTGTTTGGAGAGTGAGAGCCAGCAGACGACATTGCATTAAGTTCGCGCCAATTACAATCAGTGGCCGCCATCTTAATTCGGGTGCGTGATTTCCCGCCGTGTCGCAAGTTGCAAGCCGCAGACCGGGGTGGCGATAATCTGTGTCATCACGTCATTGATTGGCTGGGGTTTTACGGCCTAGCCACATCTGGACTCAAATCGGGGCAGGTGCCAGCCGACGTATGACAGCGTGGCTATAGCAATAGCAGTCAGATTCAGAGTGGTTTTATAGTACTGCACCACTGGGATAGGACGTCAATGTCGCCAGCACCATAGGCTGATATCCTACTCAGTCACATTATTTTGACACAGAGCCAATTACTGTTGAATTAAGCATTTGCTCTGTTAATATTTTCATGCCGCAGTGTTTCTTATAATATTGCATTGTCATACCTCAGTGCTTCTCATAATAGTGTATTGTCATAATAAACTTATACCACTGAGATATGTATATATGTGATGTATAACGTATTATGCGAGTATAAAGGTGAGGAACTACTTCATTATTAGATTATTGTATACCATTGCTTCTATGTCTATCTTCCTGTACCTCCGCAGTGCGACCTATATGTATATATGTCTTACTCTTAGACCCCCTACCAGACCAGACGGAATGGCCGAATGAGTTGAGCATCACTCCCCTGTTTTGGGAGATCGGGGGATCCGAACCCATGAGTTTGTGGGTTTGAACCCTGGTCGAGTCAAACCAATGACTTAAAGATTGATATGTATCGCTTCCTAGCCTGGTGCCCAGCATTACTAGGATAGGGCAAGGACTGGTTGGCTCAGTGTCAGGATAATGTGACTGAGTGGTATATCAGGTCATAGCGCTGGTGGCCTGTTCTCCCAGTGGGGCAGCGCTATAAATTCGCCATGAGTGTGCACATTCACAAGTCGGTACCTGTCATGATATGACATTAGATGTTGCTAGGACGTAAAATAACAACAAATAAACCCCCTACCTCCATTAGCGACATGTGCTAGACTGACCCAATGACAAAATATCAGTGTGTTATTGTGACAGGCAAATAAAACTATTTGTAAGGAATAAAAAAGTAGTGGCAAATGTATATTGCGTGCGTCTAAATAAAACAATTTTTTTTAAACGAAAATCTTTTTCCCCCACTTGTATGAGGCATGCTGCACGCGGAGCTGACACTGTATCCACTCAGCCATCCCGCCCTGGGATGACGTCACAGTTATATCCGGGGTCCTGCCCTACTTGGTTGATGGGTGCCTGGGGTTCGCCTGTGTGACCGAGGCTCATTGCACCTTGCAGCAAATTGACTTCTCCAATTATAGATATGCGGCCCTACTCTGTTGGGATAGCCGAAGCGGAGTACATAAAGCGAAAACTGCCAGTGTAGTACTCAAGCGACAATTGGTACACGAGCCAGTGTAGTTGTCATGCAACAATTGGTACACATGCCAGTGTAGTTTCCCAACAACACTTGGTACATGTGACAGTGTAGTTCTCATTGTTTGTTTAACGACCCCCCAGCACAAAAGTTGGCTATTGGGAATAATTGGTTCACGTGCCATTGTAGTTCTCATGCAACTATTGGTACACGTTCCATTGTTGCTCTCATGCAACAATTGGTACACATTCCAGTATAGTTCCCAAGCGACAATTGGTACATGTGACAGTGTAGTTGTGAGGCAACAATTGGTACACATGCCAGTTTAGTTCTCAAGTGACAATTGGTGCATTTGACAGCGTAGTTGTCATGCAACAATTGGTACAAGTGCCAGTGTAGTTCTCAAGCGACAATTGTGACACAAGCCAGTGTAGTTTCCAAACAACATTTGGTACATGTGCCATTGTTGTTCTAAACAGAAATTGCTCTGCATGCCAGTATATTTATCAAACAATTGGTACAATAACAGTTGGTACATGTGGCAATGAAGTTCTCAAATAAGAATTGGTACATGTCAGTGTTATTCTCAAGTAACAGTTGGTACATTTGCCAGTGTAGTTCTCAAGCAACAATTGGTAGGTTGCTCATCATCATGGGCCGTCCTGATATGACCTTAGATGTTGCCAGGACGTAAAACTCCAACAACTAACCAACCATCATTAATCCCTTAGTTTGTTGGGGCACCACAGATTACAAATCACAATAGCCAAGGTATTCACAACCACAATCAACACTGCAGCCACAATCAAACCATCACAACACACCCACCAGAACTACAACACTGCAGCCACAATCAAACCATCACAACACACCCGTCACAACTACAACACTGCAGCCACAATCAAACCATCACAACACACCCACCAGAACTACAACACTGCAGCCTCAATCAAACCATCACAACACACCCACCGCAACTACAACACCGCAGCCTCAATCAAACCATCACAGCGCACCCACCACAACTACAACACTGCAGCCTCAATCAAACCATCACAGCGCACCCACTACAACTACAACACTGCAGCCTCAACCAACCCATCACAGCACACCAACCACAACTACAACACTGCAGCCTCAATCAAACCATCACAACACACCCACCACAACTACAACACTGCAGCCTCAATCAAACCATCACAACACACCTGTCACAACTACAACACTGCAGCCACAATCAAACCATCACAACACACCTGTCACAACTACAACACTGCAGCCTCAACCAAACCATCACAACACACCCACCACAACTACAACACTGCAGCCACAATAAAACCATCACAGCGCACCCACTACAACTACAACACTGCAGCCTCAACCAAACCATCACAGCGCACCAACCACAACTACAACACTGCAGCCTCAATCAAACCATCACAACACACCCACCACAACTACAACACTGCAGCCTCAATCAAACCATCACAGCGCACCCACCACAACTACAACACTGCAGCCTCAATCAAACCATCACAACACACCCACCACAACTACAACACTGCAGCCTCAATCAAACCATCACAGCGCACCCACCACAACTACAACACTGCAGCCTCAATCAAACCATCACAGCTCACCCACTACAACTACAACACTGCAGCCTCAACCAACCCATCACAGCACACCAACCACAACTACAACACTGCAGCCTCAATTAAACCATCACAACACACCCACCACAACTACAACACTGCAGCCTCAATCAAACCATCACAACACACCTGTCACAACTACAACACTGCAGCCACAATCAAACCATCACAACACACCTGTCACAACTACAACACTGCAACCTCAACCAAACCATCACAACACACCCACCACAACTACAACACTGCAGCCACAATCAAACCATCACAGCGCACCCACTACAATTACAACACTGCAGCCTCAACCAAACCATCACAGCGCACCAACCACAACTACAACACTGCAGCCTCAATCAAACCATCACAACACACCCACCACAACTACAACACTGCAGCCTCAATCAAACCATCACAGCGCACCCAGCACAACTACAACACTGCCGCCTCAATCAAACCATCACAACACACCCACCACAACTACAACACTGGAGCCTCAACCAAACCACCATAACCCACCTGTCACAACTACAACACTGCAGCCACAATCAAACCATCACAACACACCTGTCACAACTACAACACTGCAGCCACAATCAAAACATCACAACACACCCACCACAACTACAACATTGCAGCCTCAATCAAACCATCACAACACACCCACCACAACTACAACACTGCAGCCTCAATCAAACCATCACAACACACCCACCACAACTACAACACTGCAGCCTCAATCAAACCATCACAGCGCACCCAGCACAACTACAACACTGCCGCCTCAATCAAACCATCACAACACACCCACCACAACTACAACACTGCAGCCTCAATCAAACCATCACAGCGCACCGACCACAACTACAACACTGCAGCCACAAGCAAACCATCACAACACACCCACCACAACTACAACACTGGAGCCTCAACCAAACCACCATAACCCACCTGTCACAACTACAACACTGCAGCCACAATCAAACCATCACAACACACCTGTCACAACTACAACACTGCAGCCACAATCAAAACATCACAACACACCCACCACAACTACAACATTGCAGCCTCAATCAAACCATCACAACACACCCACCACAACTACAACACTGCAGCCTCAATCAAACCATCACAACACACCCACCACAACTACAACACTGCAGCCTCAATCAAACCATCACAACACACCCACCACAACTACAACACTGCAGCCACAATCAAACCATCACAACATACCTGTCACAACTACAACACTGCAGCCTCAACCAAACCATCACAACACACCCACCACAACTACAACACTGCAGCCACAATCAAACCATCACAACACACCCACCACAACTACAACACTGCAGCCTCAATCAAACCATCACAACACACCCACCACAACTACAACACTGCAGCCACAATCAAACCATCACAACAGACCTGTCACAACTACAACACTGCAGCCACAATCAAACCATCACAACACACCCACCACAATTACAACACTGCAGCCTCAATCAAACCATCACAACACACCCACCACAACTACAACACTGCAGCCACAATCAAACCATCACAACACACCCACCACAACTACAACACTGTAGCCTCAATCAAACCATCACAACACACCCACCACAACTACAACACTGCAGCCTCAATCAAACCATCACAGCGCACCCACCACAACTATAACACTGCAGCCACAATCAAACCATCACAACACACCAACCACAATTACAACACGACCACCACAACACGACCACCACAAAACGACCACCACAACACGACCACCCCAACACAACCATCACAAAACACCCATCACAATGATAACAACCATAAGGAGCACAACCACCACAACCACCACAACCACAACACTACAAGCACAACACAACCACCACAACACAACCACCACAACCCGACCACCACAAAACACCCATCACTATGATAACAACCATAACTAGCACAACCACCACAACCACAATACTACAATCACAACACAACCTCCATAACAGAACCCCCACATCACACCCACCATAATGATAACAACCACAACTAGAACAACAAACACAACCACAACACTACCACCAGAACAAAACCACCACAACACAACCACCACATCACAACCACCACGACACACCCACCACAATGATAACAACCATAGCTACCACAACAACCACAACCACAATACTACCAGCACAACACAACCACCACAACATAACCACCACATCACAACAACCACAACACACCCACCACAATGATAACAACCATAACTAGCACACCAACCACAACCACAACATAACCACCACATCACACCCACCACCACACACCCATCACAATGATAACAACCATAACTAGTACAACAACCACAACCACAACACTACCAGAACAACCCAAGCACCACAAGAAGCCCACCCCAACACAACCATCACAACAAACCCATCACAATGATAACAACCATAACTAGCGCAACAACCACAACCACAACACTACCAGCACAACAAGACCAGCACAACACACCCACCACAAGGATTACAAGCATAACTAGCACAACAACCACAACCACAACACAACCAACACAACAAAACCACCACATCACAACCATCACAACACACCCATCACAAGGATAACAACCATACCTATCACAACAACCACAACCACAACACTACCAGCACAACACAAACGCCACAACACAACCACCACATCACACCCATCACAACGATAACAACCACAACTAGCACAACAACCACAACCACAACACTACCACCACAACAAAACCACCACAACACAACCACCACATCACAACCGCCACGATACACCCACCACAATGTTAACAACCATAATTCATAAACTCACATAACTAGCTACAATAGAGTTACACTAGAATTTTCCTAACAAACTAACATTTATTTACCGCTTGCCTAACTGCAACTGAACATTAAAACTTACTACAAGTTTACCAACTGAATACAGACGATAACTTCTGCTTACATTCTAAATACTATGTCAATGCTCACATTGATCTGACTAATATTGATCTGGTTATATGACACTACTGTACCATATTGTTATGGAACTTTTGGGTTCCAGAATTTCATTGCGTTACATGGTGCAAATTGTCTATTCAACAGGTATTGTACACCTTATTCTATATAAATTTTGTGTAAATAATCCTGAATTGAAAAATGGCTGGAAGACCAGTTCTTCGGCACTGACAAAAGAGTTATTCAGCAGAATAAACGTATTTACCAAAGAAAAAAAACCATAACTACCACAACAACCACAAACACAACACGACCACCACAACACGACCACCACAACACGACCACCCCAACCCAACCATCACAACACACCCATCACAATGATAACAACCATAACTAGCACAACCACCACAACCACAACACTACTATCACAACACAACCACCACAACAAGACCACCCCAACACAACCATCACAACACACCCACCACAATGATAACAACCATAACTAGCACAACAACAACAACCACAACACTACCAGCCCAACAAAACCACCACAAGACAACCACCACATCACAACCACAACAACACACCCATCACAATGATTACAACCATAACTAGCACAACAACCACAACCACAACACGACCACCACAACACAACCATCACAACACAACCACCACATCACAACCATCACAACACACCCATCACATCTCAACCACCACAACACAACCACCATATCACAACCATCACATCACAACCACCACAACACAACCACCACAACACAACCACCACATCACAACCATCACAACACACCCATCACAAGGATAACAACCATAACTAGCACAACAACCACAACCACAACACCACCAGCACAACACAACCACCACAGCACAACCACCACATCATAACCACCACACCTCACCCACCAGAATGATAACAACCATAACTAGCACAACCACTACAACCACAACACTACAACCACACCACAACAGCCACAACACAACCACCACATCACAACCACCACAACACACCCACCACCATGATAACAACTATAACTAGCACAACCACCACAACCACAATACTACAAGCACAACACAACCTCCATAACATAACCCCCACATCACACCCACCACAATGATAACAACCACAACTAGCACAGCAACCACAACCACAACCACAACACTACCACCAGAACAAAAGCACCACAATACAACCACCACATCACAACCAGCACGACGCACCCACCACAATGATAACAACCATAGCTACCACAACAACCACAACCACAACACTACCAGCACAACACAACCACCACAACATAACCACCACATCACAACCACCACAACACACCCACCACAATGATAACAACCATAACTAACACAACCACCACAACCACAGCAAAACACAACCACCACAACATAACCACCACATCACACCCACCACATTGATAACAACCACAACGAGCACACCAACCACAACATTACCACGCACATAACCATCACACGACCACCACAACACAACCACCACAACACAACCACCACAACACAACCACCGCAATGATAACAACCACAATTAGCACAACAACCACTACGACCACAACGCAACGACCACAATACAACCACCACAACACAACCACCAGACGACCACCAGAATGAGAACAACCACAACTAGCATAACAACCAGAACAGTACCACCACAACACAACCACCACAACACGACCACCATAACACAACCGCCACAGTGATAACAACCACAACTAGCACAATAACCACAACACAACCACCACAACACAACTACCACAGCACAACCACCACAATGAGAACAACCACAACTAGCACAAGAACCACAACAGTACCACCACACCAGGACCAGCACAACACAACCACAACAACACGACCACCAAAACACACCCACCAGAACACAACCACCACAGTGATAACAACCACAACTAGCAAAAGAACCACAACACAACCACCACAACACAGCCACCACAACACAACCACCACAATGAGAACAACCACAACTAGCACAAGAACCACAACCACAACAGTACTACCACAACACAACCCCACAACACTACCACCACAACACAACCACCACAACACAACCACCACAATGATGACAACCACAACTAGCACAACCACCACAATTTCACCTTCCTGTCTCAAGCATCCCACCCCCATTACAGCCACCATACACACCCCTGTCCACTCCCCACCACTCTGACATTAGCTCCAGTGTCTGTGCCCACCGTCAGCTGACTCCCCATCCCTCCCCCCTCTCCCTTACCCTCTCCCTCTCCCTCCTCTCCCACTACCTCCTACCAACCCCCCCCCCCTCCCCATCCGCCCCCTCTTCCCCCTCCTCCCCTCCCCCTCCCTCTTCCCTTCCCCCTCACCTCCTCCCTCCTCTCTCCTTCAAATCCCAATTCGTTCCTCCCCCTCTCCACTACCTCCCAACTCCCCACTCCCCTCCCCACTCCCTCCTCCCTGCCCTCCTCCCTCCCCATTCCCCCATCCCTTCTCATCCCCATTCCCACGTCTCCCTCCCATCCCTCCTCACCTTCCCCATCCCTCCTCACCTTCCCTCCTCCTCTTTCCCCTTCCTTCCTCCCTATCCTCCTCCCCCTTCACCCTCCTTCCTCCCCTCCCTCCTGCCCTCCATGCCCCCCATTCCCCCTCCTCCCCCTTCCCCTTCCCCTCCCCCCTCCCCCACCTTCTCCCCCATCCCCCCATCCCTCCTCCCCTTTTGCCCTCCCTCCACCTCCCATCCCTCTCCCCCTCCTCCCCCGCCCTTACACCGTCGGGGCGCCAGATAGCGGTAATCAGTGGCGCCTCCTGGTGTCCAGCCTCACATCTGCCTACAAATGAAGGCGCCTGGAGAGGGACAAATCCATACCGGCTGGCGACTGGTCCCCGTCCCGGCGGGCAGCCCGGCCCGACACACCCGCCAACTTGGGGTTTAATGCCCTCATTCCAGCCCTACAACCCCGCCAACTTGGGGTTTGACGCCCTCATACCGGACATCAGCTCTCGTGTCTACTGTGCAGCAGCCTCAGAAGAGAACAGGAGGTGTGAGCAGGCAACCAGCTGTTTGTGGCGTTCTATTTATCGATCGTAAAATGTCGTGATATTCAATAGATGCATAGGAATACACAAGAGAAGCAGGGGTGGAGGGGCAGATGGGGGGGGAAGGCAACCAGCTGTTTGTGGCGTTCTATTTATCGATCGTAAAATCTTGTGATATTCAATAGATGCATAGGAAGACACAAGAGAAGCGGGGTCAGAGCCGGAGATGGGAGGGGGGAGGGGTGGGGGGGTGGGGGGGGGGAGGCAACCAGCTGCTTGTGGAGTTGGGTCCTTCTCAGAAACTGCGTACCACTTTTGTGACATGGAAACGAAAAGTGAAAACATTCCAAATAATAGCAGAAAACTTCAAACGTAATAGTAGAATCAATATAGATATCAAGGTTTCAATGTTGTGCATATGTCAGACATGCCATTTTATATTTTCACTTTTTGATTTTGATCTTATACCAACTGAGAAAGCTGTTGAAATTAACAGTGTAACATCCTTCGATAACAACATTTTAACACACATCCATAACATCATTTTAATACACAATAAATTCAAACAAGATTTTATTGATTTCAGTTAAGACAAGAGAATTGTTTCTTACAAGAAAAAATGTTGAAATTTGTGTGTGTAGATGCATGGCATCAATATGCAAATTTTCTTATTTTTACTTCAGCACAAAATCATATAAGCATATGTTGGATACATTTTGTATTGCTAACATAATTAAAACACAGAGTCAACAATCATTATTTGACCTACTTTCCCCCAAAAAGAAGACAAAATCATCAACAATGTAACATGGAAACGAAAAATGTGGTACACAGTTTCTGAGAACGACCCAGTTCTATTTATCGGTTGTAAAATGTTGTGATTTTCAATAAATGCATAGGAATACACAAGAGAAGATAGGGGGGGGGGGGGGGAAGGCAACCAGCTGTTTGTGGAGTTCTGTTTATCAATTGTAAAATGTTGTGATATTCAATAGATGCATAATTGGGTATGTTGATTAGTCAACATAGATAATTTACGAAAGCGGACATAGCACTATTTTCTTGAACTACTTACCTGCACAGCACTACTTTCGGCATGTGACGCTCTGGTTTCTTCACTCTCCCGCCCTCACCTGCTCGGGCCAGTCGCTTCACCCAGCCACCCGCACGATGCTAGAGGGGTTGAGGGTTGCTGGTTCTCGTTAAGTCTTCTCATCTCTACTATGCTTCCTTCTCCTCAACTAGTTTTTCCTCACGACGCCATTTAAATTGGCCTTCACTAATTATCCTCTTATTCATTACTTATCCTGATGAAACTGTTACCTGATCATATCAACAGTTATTGCACTGTTCACGATACTTGTTATACCTACTTGATATATTGACACTGTGACCTGCCTCACGATACGATACGCATTCACGATTATGTACTCCACACCTCGACCTGCCTGCAGGTTATGTACTCCAAATTAAAAAATTTTATAAATCACTTATTCTCGTTCTCTGTTTGTCAGCGCGCGTAAATTATGAGATGAAGGTGTGTATTTAAATAATGTTGATGAAGATGGTTAAGATAATATAATATATATTGATAATATATATACTGAGCACTTCCTGCGAATCCTCCTCAGGGTCGAAGCAATATCAAAGTATGTGTAGGGTATAGGGGCCGCCCCCCTCTGAAAGAAATTTTCAGTGCGTGAGTGATAGTATTCGCGTCACTGGTAGCGATGGGGGTGGTGGCGCCACCTTTCCCACAGTGAAGAAGGGTCACCCATAAAGTAGTACAGAACATCAGGGTGGCCAATAAGGAATATGCCCTTAAGCGCCTTTATACTCGCATAAGTTTTATACATCACATATATATATATATATATATATATATATATATATTGTTGTGCGGGGTGATGAAAATGGGAAACATTGCGCCTGGAGTTGGAATGGAACCCACATCTCTTGCATTCCGGGTCAGTGTACTAACCATTATACCACCTAGGCTCCCTGATCTTACCTAGGCTCCCTGGTGATTTCCATAGTTTGTGTTCTTCTTTGGAGCTCTCCACCAATCAAATGCATATTTCAGAGTATGATGTCTCAGAGTAAGTATAATAATGGAAGACACATGAAAGTTGTGTAATTTATTTTGTTAAACATGACTTGTTCAACTTCGATACTTTGACTTCAACTTCATTCTCGGCTATTTCTGGTGTCATTCTTACGTAAGGTAGGTTGTATTGAGTTGTCTTGCTGGGTAGGCGACCGTCACTATTATTGGTAAGGAGCTGTGCTAACGTCCTTGAACATATAGGTTAATGGGGGTAATTGTCATCTAAATTGGGGTTTTATCTTTCTCTTGATACTATTGTCATGGCGGTCATGAAAATGGGAAAATATTGTGCCTAGAGCGGGACTCGAACCCACATCTCTTTGCATTCCGGGCCAGTGTGCTAACCATTACACCACCTAGGCTCCCTGATCTCAACACACTACCCACGCCTACCTGTCTATGCGGCTCCTTGCCTGAGAGGTTAGTGGAGACCACTACACTATCCACAGTAGCCATGTGGATGTAATCTACATGGCCACGAAAAAAGAACTACTAAAAATACTGCAAATACTGCAGAACAGATCCCTAAAAATCTGCCTAAAAGCAGACAAACTGCACCCCACCTTTGACATATGCAAAATAACTAATTTATTGCTAGAAAGCATTATGGACATTAACCTCCCAACAAAACCACAAAGGAACACTAGAGCAAATAACGTGCCACTACTTAGGCAGACCAGAAGCCAAATCAAAGCTCATGAAAGAAGCACACTGGAAATGGCTGCCAAAGTATGGAATGCCCAAACGGTAAAGGAACAACAAATTCCTGACCTAAAAACATACAAAAAATATCTGTGCAAAATAAGGCTAGGAAACCCCCCACTAAGCCACACTGCAAGGGGGGGGGCATGTGATATGTCATGGCCCACCAGCGGGACTGTCAATGGAAGGTAACCATGCCAGAATTAATCAGATAATATACCTAACAACCATGTGCAAGCCTATGATATGTAAATAAGAGCAGGCTCGTCTAGTAATAAGAGTAGACAAAAATAAAAATATATATACCAAGAAAATAAAACAAAAATAACATAGACTACTAACCAACCAAAGCAACTATAAACCTTATCAGCTACTACTGTGTGATAAGATAGCAGCACCACTACTACAGCTGGCCAGCATTGAAAACAAGCGCGAGTACTCAAACTTATATGCTATGGACAGTATAAATACAGCCTCAATAAAAAAAAAATTAAAATTTAAAAGTCATATGGTTCACATAGATAAGATGAACTAGATAATATGTCTAAGCATCATACTTGCATTGAGTTGTGTTGCTGGGATATTTGCAATGACTATTATCGATAGGGGTCATGCTAACCTTCTTGAACACATAGGTTAATAGGGGTAATAGTCATCTAAATTTGTGTTGTGTCTATCTCTTGATACTATCCACAGTAGTCATATGGTTCATACAAATAAGATGAACTAGATAATATGTCTAAGCACGATACTGACATTGAGTTGTCTCGCTGAGTAGGATACGATCATTATTATTGGTAGGGGTTATTCTAACCTTCTTGAATATATAGCTTAATAGGGGTAATAGTCATCTAAATTGGAGTTGTATCTGTCTCTTGACACTATCCACAGTAGTCATATGGTTCATATAAATGAGGTGAACTGATAACATGTCTAGTAACATGAGCACCACAACCAGATTCCTTACTGACATACTTCATCAATGATTTTAAAATGCATTCTTGTTGCTACCTCGCCTGCAGTAGGATAGGGCAAGGGACGGCGAAATGAGGAAGATCAATTATCTGTGTTTGAAATTGTCCTTGCTGTGTTTATGACATTGTTGTTTTCCGTCCTAGCAAGATCTAAGGTCATATCATGATGGGTATCGACTTGTGACAGTGTGCACTCATGGCGATTTTATAATACTGGCGCCATCATGCCAGTGTCCCACACAGTCACATTATCCTGACACTGAGCTAACCAGTCCTCATCCTGTCATATTAATGCCGAGCGTTAGGCTAGGTAGTGACAAGTATCCACTTTATAAGTCATTGGTTTGGCTCAAAAGGAATTCGAACTCCCGACCTTCCGCACGGGAAACCTGAGCTCTACCGATTCGGCCACCGCGTCCGGTGCTTGTCATTGATATCCCACTCAGTCACATTATCCTGACACTGAGCCAACCAGTCCTTGCCCTATCCTAGTAATGCTGAGTGCCTGGCTGGGAAGCGACAAGAATTAATTTGTAAGTCATTGGTTTGATTCGACCAGGGTTCGAACCCTTGTGTGTTCGAATCCCACGAGCTACAAAAACGGGGAGATGGATGCTCAACTCATTCGGCCATTACGTCTGATGGAGATGGCAAGATGGGAAGTGGCAAATTCCGGTGGTCCTAGATGGGATCCAACATGGCGGCTCCTGGCATCAGGAGGGACTAGATGGGATCCAACATGGCGGCTCCTGGCATCAGGAGGGACTAGATCGGATCCAACATGGCGGCTCCTGGCATCAGGAGGGACTAGATCGGATCCAACATGGCAGCTCCTGAGGGACTAGATGGGATCCAACTTGCAGCTCCTGGTATTAGGGGGCCTAGATGGGATCCAACATGGCGGCTCATAGCCTTAGGAGGGACTAGATGGGATCCATCATGGCAGCTCCTGGCATCAGGAGGGACTAGATGGGATCCAACATGGCGGCTCCTGGCATCAGGAGGGACTAGATGGGATCCAACATGGCGGCTCCTGGCATTAGGAGGGACTAGATGGGATCCAACATGGCAGCTCCTGAGGGACTAGATGGGATCCAACTTGCAGCTCCTGGTATTAGGGGGCCTAGATGGGATCCAACATGGCGGCTCATAGCCTTAGGAGGGACTAGATGGGATCCAACATGGCAGCTCCTGGCATCAGGAGGGACTAGGTGGGATCCAACATGGCGGCTCCTGGCATCAGGAGGGACTAGATGGGATCCAACATGGCAGTTCCTGGCATCAGGAGGAACTAGATGGGATCCAACATGGCGCCTCCTGGCATCAGGAGGGACTAGATGGGATCCAACATGGCAGCTCCTGGCGTCAAGATGGACTAGATGGGATCCAACATGGCAGCTCCTGGCATCAGGAGGGACTAGATGGGATCCAACATGGCGGCTCCAGGCGTCAGGAGGGACTAGATGGGATCCAACATGGCGGCTCCTGGCATCAGGAGGGACTAGATGGGATCCAACATGGCAGCTCCTGGCATCAGGAGGGACTAGATGGGATCCAACATGGCGGCTCCTGGCATCAGGAGGGACTAGATGGGATCCAACATGGTTGCTCATAGCCTTAGGAGGGACTAGATGGGATCCAACATGGCAGCTCCTGGCATCAGGAGGGACTAGATGGGATCCAACATGGCGGCTCCTGGCATCAGGAGGGACTAGATGGGATCCAACATGGCGGCTCCTGGCATCAGGAGGGACTGGATGGGATCCAACATGGCGGCTCATAGCTTCAGCTGACACGGCGGAAGGTGCTTGTGAATCAGACCCTGATTTTGAAGTGAAAGAGAACGAAGATGACTCGCTGGAACTTGACTGAAACATTTGATTTCCAGATGACTGATGATGATTCTCTGGAGGATAGTAATGAATGTGACGTTTTACCAACAATTATAAATCCATGAAAGCGAAATCGCAAGTCATAAACTGTATTGAGCTGTCTGATACTATTATATGTTCAAATTTTGTAAATTGTACTAAACGAGTATCTAGGATGACGTCATAATATGTTATTTGCATTGCCGAAAATCATTTCAAATAACCTTATTGCGATTTATGAATAAATCTTCAAACAATGTACTCATGGTTACTAGAATAGATATCCGAAAAGGCCATTTCTCACATAAATATGAACTATGACGTCATAATGGCAGATGCTCAGGGAGGATACCCAGGGACTTTTAGTATGTTAATAAGGAGGGTTAGAGGAGTGTATCTATCAAGTTTCAGCTTTGTAATAATTTGTTCTGACCTTGGCCAACAAATGTCCTAATGTTACTGACCTAGTGGCGGAGATGTTGAATACACACATTTCATGATTACACAAAGTGGGATTTTATCAAATGATAAATATTTGCTAAAATTGTCAAATAATGTCATTACAATCTACATTAGAAACAAAGGTCTGGCAAGAACCATACCAAGTTTGGTTCTCAAGCAAGCTTGCTTATAGGTAGGTGTAGAGTGACCTTAAATGTGCATAGTCCGACGGCATTAAGTCTAGTAGATGCTCAAATTAAAGGAAGGGTTTTTGGTTATTGGAAACGTGCTGCCTTCATCAGACTTTGCAGTTTGTGTTGGTCACTAAGATTTCACCGCCCACGCGAACGTCAACGGACAGGTTACCAAAGCAGACCCTCTATTCTCAATTGTCTTCTGGTCAGAGAAAGAAAGGACGGCCTGGTCTCCGGTTCATGGATACTATCAAAGTAAACCTAAATCTGAGAGACATTAGGACCGACTCATGGACATCACTTTCACAGCAGAGAGCTAAATGGAGAGTGGCGGTTAAGAAATAAAAGCAGTCTTTGTCGTATTGTGACCGACAGCATGATGATGATGATGATGAAGATTTTACCATCCTTAAATTATTTTATTCAAGTTGTAAATATGTCACAATATAGTCTTAGTGTCCAGCACGTTCTAAATGGAACCTGCTTATGAAGGTGTTCTATTCACTTTACTTCTTTGTTGTTCTTGAAGATTTATACTGCCTATACTCCACCACCTAACCTTCCACACCATATAGACATGTTATGACTATGAGAGCAACTGGCCTTTGATGGTGCTGTAAGTTATACACAGCGGTGGAACTTCAAATTGGCAGAGATGGGGGTACAGGGAATCGAATCACCGACCTTCAGATTAGGGGTCCGACCTAGAAAAAAGTCCGACACTCTAACCATTCTGCCACAGAGGACAGCTTTATTCCTTTATTATTTGGTGTAATTTTCCATTCACAAATGTGTAGAGGGTTGAGAGCAGTGATGGACGATGTTAAGTTAATTAGAAAATACGGGAAGTGGTCACAGTGACTGACTGATGCAACCAAAGGTGCTGGTGACTGTCCACTATTGGCCCAGTCCCGACTAGACATTAAATACACTGGACGCGGTGGCGGATTTACAAGCAGAGCGCAGGCTTCCGTGCGGAAGGTCGGGAGTTCGAATCCCAGCCGAGTCAAGCCAATGACTTATAAAATTGAAATTTGTCGCTACCTAGGCTTGCACTTGGCATTACGAGGGTAGGACAGGGACTGGTTAGCCCAGTATCAGAATAATATTAATATTATATTTATATTAATACAAACTCTTTTGGGGGATTTTAGATTTAAGAAAGGAACTTCCATAACATGATCTTCAGATTCCGGCGCTGTGGGACTCACACTTGGCTAGCCACGGGGGGGGGGGGGTAGAGGGGTGGGGGAGAGGAATGGGAGGAGGGGCGGGGGGCGTAGGGGTGAGGGAGAGGGGCGGGGTGGGGAGGATCCAATCGGGGGCCACTTCACACAGTCCAGACGCCTGGATACCTCGACTAAGTGTTGGGTGGTGGCTCGGTGGTGTCTAGGGGGTGGTTGGGTGGTGGCTGGGTGGTGGCTGGATGATGGTTGGGTGGTGGCTGGTTGGTGGTTGGGTGGTGGCTGGGTGGTGGTTTGGTGGTGTCTGGGTGGTGGTTGGGTGGTGGTTGGATGGTGGTTGGGTGGTGGTTGGGTGGTGGTTGTGGTGGTTGGGTGGTGGCTGGGTGGTGGTTGGGTGGTGGCTGTGGTGGTTTGGTGGTGTCTGGGTGGTGTTTGGGTGGTGGATGGATGGTGGTTGGGTGTTGGGTGGTTGGTTTGGGGGGCTGTGGTGGTTTGGGTGTGCTGGGTGGTGGGTGTGGTGCTGTGGTGGCTGGGTGGTGGTTGGTGGTGGTTGCTGGTCTTGGGTGGTGGCTGGATGGTGGCTGGTTAGTGGTTGTTTGGTGGTGTCTGGGTGGTGGTTGGATGGTGGCTGGATGGTGGTCGGGTGGTGGTTGGGTGGTGGCTGTGTGGTTGGGTGGTGGCTGGGTGGTGGTTGGGTGGTGGTTGGGTGGTGGCTGTGGTGGTTGGGTGGTGGCTGTGTGGTGGTTGGCTGGTCGTTGGGTGGTGACTGGGTGGTGACTGAGTGGTGTCTGGGTGGTGGTTGGGTGGTGGTTGGGTGGTGGTTGGGTGGTGGTTGGGTGGTGGTTGGGTGGTGGTTGGGTGGTGGTTGGGTGGTGGTTGGGTGGTGGTTGGGTGGTGGCTGTGGTGGCTGGGTGGTGGGTGGGTACGGGCTGGTTGCCGCCTGTGTCCCGACGGGTTGCCGGCTGGCGCCCCCGGCCCGTCCTACTCCTCCTCCCGTCACCAGGCGCACACATCCCGGGGGGAGTCGCGCCGCCACGGTCCGCGTATCGCCCGCTGATTCGCCGCCTTGATCAGAGATGGCGCTGCGATAGCGTCCCCAGGCGGCGGGTGGCGGGCGGCGGGCAGCGGGCGACAGGCGGCGGGCGGCGGGCGGCGGGCGGCGGGCGGCGGGCGATTCCTTCACCGCCCACGCGAACATCAATAACGTGCTAAAAATAGCCACTTCCTTGGACTCATCATCACGTGGAGGGGCGGCGTCGGCGGGGCCCGGTCTCACAACAAATCATCGCTCTCCTTTCCGTACTCACGCCACCTACACACCCACACACTGAAATAGGGCCAGACGGGGTGGCCGAATGAGTTGAGCGTCCATCTCCCGTGTTAGTAGATTGTAGCATTCGAACCCACGCATTTGAACCCTGGTCGAGTCAAACAAATGCCTTTAAAATTTATACTTGCCACTTCCTAACCTGGCATTTCACATCATTAGGATAGGGCAAGGACTGGTTGGCTCAGTGTCAGGATAATGTGACTGATGGATGCCTGGTCTCCCAGTTGGACAGTAGGCCTATTATAAAGTCACCATTAGTGTACACAGTCACAAGTCGCTACCCGTCCTGATATGCCCATAGATGTTGCCAGGACGAGAAACTCCAACAACCAACCAACCACTCTGAACTACACCACTCCTAGGCGCCCACTGGCACACGGACACACACACTCACACACTCACACACACACACTCAAACACTCACACCCCCACAGACACACTCACACACACATATACACACTCACACACCCACACAAATACCCCAAACGAAGACCCCAAGATAGCCGGGCGTGCCTGCTATTCTTAGCGGCAAGCCCCTCGTTAATTATGCCCGCCGTCTCCGCCGGGAGTCCAATTATCAGGATTAGCTGAATACGGGCGCCTTGTGAAACGCGCGCACCGGGCATGCGCGGCCTGTGTTCCGGTGACATTGTCTTACTTCCGGTTCTCCGCAGAGTCGTTGCTAAGATGTTCTCCTCTCCCCTCTCATCTCATCTCCTCTCCACTCCTCTCCTCTCCTCTCCCCTCCCCTCTCCTCGCCCCTCTCTTCTCCCCTTTCCTCGCCACTCTCCTCTCCCACTCCACCACCTCTCGTCTACTCTCCTTTCCTCGACCATTTACTCTCCTCTCCCTTTTCCTCTTCTCTCCTCTTCTCTCCGCTCCTCTCCTCTCCTCCCTTACCCTCCCCTACCCCCTTCTTCACGCCTCCTCCGCACGACATCGTTCCGACCCATCCTCACCACATTCTCTCCCTTTCCCTTCGCCTCCTCTACCACACCCCCGCCCCCACCCCGCCTCGTTCACGCCACCCCCTCCATCCCCGCCCCACCCCGCCCCACACACCCACAGTCTCCCCCGGGTCCTGCTCCGGCGTGAGACGCCAGGGGTTGCGATAACAAGTAGAAAATGATGTCACTTCCGCCCACACAAGGTCAGGCACGTGATCAGAGGGGTGGTGAGGGGCGGGGGGGGGGAGGGGAAAGGGGGGGAGGAGGGAGGGGATGGGAGCTAAGAATGGAGGGGAATGGGATGAGGAGGACAGTCCAGTGTTGGAGATGAGGAGGAGAGGAGAGAGGGATGGGGGAGACTGGAAGGGCGAGAAGAGAGGGGATAGGGAAGGGGAGAGAAAGAGGAGGGAAAGG